>VWZI01010881.1:2021987-2116192 GCA_013396835.1 Psilopogon haemacephalus
AAAAAAAAAAAGCTGCAAGTAGGCAGCAGTGTCATATGAAACAAATTCTTGCTGATGCTAAAAGGGTACTAAAAGCTTCACTTTTTCATTTGGGTAATGTGTTTGTGTCCCTCTATAAATCTTATCTCAGCTTCATCTTCACATGAGCCTGAAAACCTTCAGGCAGTCTGCTTGATAAGAAAATAAATAGAACCTGAATGGGCAAATAATATCTGTTTTTCTATTTCCTCATTCAGTTTTGTTCTCGGTAAATTTTGAGACATGAGGTTTTATTTTTAAAAGCTGCTTTTACATTTTTATTTTGTATTTTGCATTCCCTCCCCCATTCTAATACAGAAAATGATTTAGAAGTGAACTGGTGTGGAAGGCAAATCTAGAGCAGATGTAATGAAGCTGTAGTTTAGAAGGAAAAGATGCACTTGCTGCCTTCAGTGAGGATTTTCAACGTTTTAGTTGTCTTTTTAGATGTGCTTCACTTTGTCATAAGCTAACATCTTTCCAGTCAGCTACCAGAAGTAACCCTGTAGCAGTGCATAGGTTGGGAGCAAGGGCTTGGAACTCCTTAAAACATTTTAAAAACATTTCCCCCACAGTACTAAAATATTATTGTAGGATGAAAATAAATCTCATCTCTATTGGTGTTTAGCTCTACTTTTCTTATTCATGTTACTTATAAACCCACAAATCTTAAGAAAATCAGTGCCACTATCTGTGAAGCAAGTCATGTTTACTCTGAATATTAAACCCCCACAATTTCAGAGTACGTTAATTAAGAATATAAAGAACAAAGGCCTTCAAAGTATTTTCTGCTTTCCTTCCATGAGATTATAGCCTTTACTCTTCATTTGCCACATATGATTGTCTCAAATAGTGCAATCTATAGAACGTTGCAGGATTCAGTCCTGTGTAGTGTAACATTTTTAGCATTCATCTTCTCTTCCAGCATTCTTTTTGTTCTTCTCTACAATAAAATTGGAAACAATAGGTAATTTTCAGCAACTTCATATCCCAAGAATAGAAGCTTATGAAACTTGAAAAAAGTTAAGGCCATAAAACTGGAGTTCAGCTGTTGATTAGCCTCTTGAAGCCCACTTTGCACTGTCTGCATAATTCTTACTCCTTCTTAGAGATAGCAAAGAATAGTGTGTCTGTAAGGACAAAGGTTTCCACCGACAGCTATTTTTTTCCTCTGTCCAACTTCTTTCCATTCCTGTTGAGACAGTTTTGGTTGAGTAACTGCCTCCACAGATAATTAAGAAAAGCAGATAGGAGAAAAAGATGCAATTTCAAATTCTTTAGTGTGCTGAGGAATATGAAACTCTGCCAGCTACATCCTGAAAAAAAATGACTTGCTGAGTTATTTTTTAAAAGATAAGTCTGCTGCTACCATTAAGCTGACAACTTTTCTAACCCTCTTTGCTTGTTCTTGAAGAAAAAAATCCCTGAAAATGAAACTTTAGTTAGAAATGAGCTGTTCCAATATTTCTTAACAAGGTTATAGATTTTTTTTTTCCCCCTTTAGACCCAGGGAATTGCTAATTTAGATCCCAGTTGCCAAATTGTTTCAGTTAAATTAAAACTGTATTTTTAACAAGTTGTTAATTGGCCCAAATTGCAGCACAAGAGCCAGAAGATGTTGAATTTCCTAAAGCATTTAGTATCTGGAAAAGATGATGTCCAATGGCTGGGGGTTCAGTATGTTCACAAGGATCTTACATTCCTGGTAGGTTTGCTGCAGGCAGATTGTGTTGTATTGCAGACAACAGTGGTGCTTGCAGCTGTAGGCAAGCTTGCTCTTGCTGAGCCTATTCAACAATCGATCAGATTAAAATTGTAATGTGGGGTCACCAGCTGCTGTGAAGAAAGCTGATGCCTTCCACAGGGATGCTGTCAAAACCTCACAAACCTCAGCAATTGAGCAAATTCTTCCTATCCTTACTGAACACGCTTGCAGGTACAGCTTTTCATTCTCCAGCACTCTGGGTGATATTCTGACAGAGCTTTAAGTATACTAAGACTTGTTTTTTCCCTCCAAAGTCTACGTGGCCACAGTAGTGCCAGCATTATAATGAAGATGTTTCTGGACCTTTTCTTCTGTCTGAGTTAATTTTTATATGACAGCAATTTAACATAGTGTGTTTATAGAAGATTTCCTGGATTTTGATCACGATAGGCTCTGTGCTTAATAGACAACTTCATCTTTGTGCAGCGTTTGATTTGTTACTTTCTGCACTGTCAAACATCTCTCAGATGTTTTTTGCACCTGTCAGCAGAGTAGAACTTCCTTAATGGCATATCTGGTCCTCTTAGATGTGGTTTCTTGTTGGGTGCCCACTCCCCTTTTCATGTGTCATCTCATCTGTTCTGAGAGAAACTATTCACACAATGCAAGCTGCTTTCCTCTGATCTCCTAAACTGATGAAATTTGCAGCTCCTTGATGGATGGTTTAAAAAAAAAAAAAAAAAAAAAGCTAGGTATCTGATGATCACATTTGTCTGCTGCGTTAATAGATGACAAAATAAAACGTGGCAACAAACACTCTACTTGGAGAACAGCTGGATCAAGGAGACATTTTGGGTGGAAGTAGCTTTCTTTTCAGTAGCTTTTTCTGAGATGCTAAGTTCCTAGGCACTCTGCTGTAGTCACTTGGTTTGGAAGCATTCACATCTTTTAAGTGCATTTCCACCTTACTGAACAATTTCCACCTTACTGAACAGCTTATGTTGTATCTAATTTCTGTTAAATTGAGCTTCTGGTTAGATAACTGTGCCCCCTCAAGTTCCAAAATATATCTACGTGGAATCACTTCCAAGTTATTGCTACACCCATCCTGAAAGTAATATTTTAACTGACTTCTCATATTCAGGCCAGGCTTCTTGGAATATCTACCAATAGAAGAATGCAGCTTAAAGGATTGCTCTCTTTATGGCAATTTCTTGGATTCCACAGAATTCAATGGGATAGAAATTAATATCTTACAAAATTCGAGTCACGGGCTGTAGATTTTTTTACCCTTCTAATGATGGAAAAGTAGGAGACCATGTTCCACTGCTCATTAAATCACTTGCAAGTACTCCATTGATTTTAAAGGAAACTGAGTATAGTTCCTCATGAGAGGAACTCAGCATCAAAATAATGCTTTGGTGGGGGAAAAAATGCTGAAAAGATATTTATATAGAAATGGCAATTGTCAAGTTCAGTATGAAGTGGCCAAGAAACCTGTGACAAGATATACAGGTTTAGTGTGGGGATCTGTATCATACTCTCACCAGGATTAGGTGGTGCTTCTGGAAAGGACATGTGATTTCCCACCCCCCCCAACCCAGTACCAAAACCACTATCTTGAGCAGTTATGCAGAAAATTTACTTCTTGCATTCAGCAGGAATTCATTCCTTAGTGCAAGGTTTTGCTGGAATCTTAATTTACGAAGCTGTGTTTTGATGGACTAATTAATCTTGTGCTCAGAGTACACACTCATAAAATAAAGTCTGACTTTTTTCCATATGTTTTCTAAAATGCTTTTGTGAGTGTTTTCTGTCTCATAATGTGAAAAAAAAAAACCTCAAACCAAAATATTAACAAGCATTAAAAAAAAATCAGCCCTGTTGTTCCCAGTGTTTACAACTGCTGCATGCTGTGCAACCTCTCATGAATTAATCTAATACAGTCAGTCAGCCTTAATTTAAAAAAAAAACCCCTCTAGTTCTCTTCTTCATCTCTAGTTAAAGATTTCCAACTTCTGTTTATTTCTTTTAATTGTGTTAAACAGAAAACAGCAAAGATAGTTACGCTCATTAAATAAGACTATTGGAATTATTGCCCAGCCTAGACAACTTTTTAGTAACTAGCATGCTTCCTTGTGAGATTGTATTTTAGAATGTTGTGGTTATTATTTTCCAAACAAATGTTTCTACCAGTGCATAACATCTACCCGACTATCCCATTCTGCATGCGGATTGCTTCCTGAAGAACTTCTTTCCTTCCTCACATTGCTCACTCTATGCATCAAGAGACAGACAGTTGCTTGGCACAGCAGTGCATTGTTCCTCACTTAGACAGTAAGTTGTCAAACTGGGCATCTGAATCATGTTAGCCTCACAGAGTTGTCTGAAAACAGTCATTCATGTTAAATAGATCCAGCTCTAATTAGAACCTGCAGACAGAGACATGTCAGGGGAGAGGAAATGGAACCTCCCCTTCTGACAGTAGTCCAAAGCTACACTGCATTAGAGGAGTCCTTAAAGGTTTAGAGTGGAGTCATGAATTCACACTCTGCTCATCTGTGCACTCACCTTCTGAGCTCCTAGCTGGGTATTCTGTCAGTCACTCACAAGAGCTCGTCTGAGAAGTCAGATGTAACCACCAAGTTAACAGATCTGTGGCATGATTTTAAAGCTCAGTATATTCATGCACTGAAATAGTTCAGTTAAAAATGTGCTAAGCTTCTTTCTTTCTTTTTTTTTTTTTTTTCCCCCTGAGTACTTCACATATAGGCTGCAGTGCGAAAGTAGTGTCCTATACCTGTGTCTGTATTCACTTCTAGGTTGATCCTCTGTTTACATGTGAAGTTAAGGAAAAAGTAAAAAGGTAAGAAGTTAATATTAAGCCTTCTATCTGCTCCAAGTGAAAGCAGTTAGCTGAGTAGCTTTTAAAATCATGTGTGTAAATGAGTTTGTGTATACAAATGAACATACATGCAGGCCTCAGGCCAGTCTGATCTAGGGTAGGGTTTCCCTGCCCATGGCAGGGGGTTTGGAACTTTTCCTCAGGTCTGCTTTCAGCCATTCCTCACCCAGCTTGGAGTTATGCTTGGGATTGTGTCTACGTTTGCTAACCAAGTGTAGTTGACATGGAGATCCTCTTAATGCCCACTGCACTTGTGTTTCTATCTGGCTTGAAGTTAAAGAGGCAGGAGCAGGCTCATGAAGTGGAAGAGATGCTGACTTTTCAAAAATAGTCACCTGTCTTAAAGGTCTCATTCACTTCATCTGAGACCAAACCCTATTTTTTCCACCCTTGACTAATCTGAGGAAGATTAAGACATCAGAAACATAACTATTCAGAACAGAAGAGATTGTAAAAGAGGAAACAGAGAGCTCTTTCAGAACCACAGACCACCTGAAAAGTTGGTGTCTCCTGAAGCTGACCATTCTGATGATGGTGCTCCATTGCCCTAAGTGTTTAAACTGTATTTTATCTAAATCTCTGCATGCTTCCTCTCTATGTCACACAAATTCTTCAAGAGATATTTGCACCCCTGTCCACTGAGCTCAGCTCCTTCAGTTAACAGAGCACAGTGTTAAGTGATTGACTGTGAAACTCCAGAGCAGACAAAGTGGCAGATAGCAGTGTGCTCTGTACAGAGTTTCTAACTGCATTTATAGGTAGAAGGCTAACCAAAACATAGCAAGGTGGCTTGCCCATGGACAGGTGATTGTTAACATCAGCACTAGGCCTGAATTGCTCTGACTACCTTCCATCAATGCTGTAAATGTAGAGAGGATTGTAGAGCACTTTTTTAGGTGTCCTATCTGTGTGCATTTCATTTCTAGGGCACCAGGAGTACATTTATTACCAGAGATGCCACGGGATGATCTTCATGCTGCTGTGAAAAGGTGCTTTGCCGTGGTGAACAGCTCCATTTCAGAAGGGATGTCTGCTGCAATTCTGGAGGTAATTGCATCTTAGCTGTAAGGTTTTACTGTGAGGTTACAGAGAATCTGAAATCACCTTTTATCGCTGCGAATGTGTGTCAACATCTGTTTCCAAGCTAGTGAAGACAAAACTAAGATACTTCTTTTTGCAACTGTTCTTGCCTTGAACTGACAGTTTTTTACACTTTGTCCATTTATTTTTTTTTTCAAGGACAGAATGTAATTTTATCAATCCTGTTAATTTAACAACACAGACCTGAGATATAGAAATCATTCTGATTTACTGGGGTTGTCACAGTTCTTGATTCAACATCTCCTTCCTTATAACGTTGCGAGAATAGGCTTTCATTTATTTTTACACCCTTTCAAAAAGCAATCTAAGATCTGTATTTGGTTATTTAATTCTGAAATGATTAATGGATGAATGATTAATTTGGTTAATTTTTTTTTGCCATCAATATTTAAAATTAATGACCAGGTTTATTTCATACCTGTCAAAGTGAGGTACTGCTTAGTATCAAACATTTTCTAGATAAAAAATAAATGTACTTACAGAGGAAATCCTTTGGGCAGATTCCTTTTAGTGCTTTAATTTGGTTTGGGTTTTTTTTGTTTGGGGTTTTTTTTTTGTTTGGGTATTTTTTATTGCTGAACGTTGGTTCCTGCTGATCTCCTATAAATAATCACATATTGCAGTTCCCACATGGTTTTTCTTCCACACACCTGAGAGTCCTCATAAGTAAGGAGTGAGCATTGTAGGAATTATGGAAGTTAGGTGATGGTAAGATTGCAGATGAGTATTTCCTATCTAAAACACCAGTGCTCAGAGATGGATGCAGATGCTGCTTCACAGCTACAATACACTGTAAACAGTGATTACTACAGACTGTGACATTTCCAGCCTTATCTGTGTGTCAGGCTAGACAAATTTTCTATGCTTGGTTGTTGAGATAAAATGAGCTGTACCATAGCATACACAGCCACAACCAAGTCTGTGATTCAGAGAAGTAAAAGCTAATTAACTTGCTCCTCCTCCACAACAGTTACATATCCATTTCCTTCAGGACTACTCATGTAACAGCTGACCAAAAATAATTCTGATTTGTTTCCTGAGAGTGTGAGTGAGAGGGGAGTGGGGGCAGGAATGGGGAAAGAGAGGGAGAAAAGCAAACATGAAAAGTTACTAAGAGACAGCATGCAACAGAAGTACAGATGTGCTTGGCCTGGTACAAGTGGTGATGCAAACTCAGGACTGATGGCACAATTGGTGTAGTTTTCTTTGAAAATTTTCCCATCACACTGGAGCAGTTAAAAGACACTTTCCTTAGCTTTTATCAGCAGAGCAAGCAATCTTGTAGGTTCAATGTCTTAACAACTATGGGGTAGCTTAAAGCACAAAGTTAACTTCAGAGGTGATGCTGAGCCTGCTTCAGGAGTTACTAATTTTTGCTCTCTTCTTTTAAGGGTCCAATTCAGACAAGTTTAGAATCTAATTGTAAGACAAAATCAACAATGAAAGTTTTAATTTAAGCTCTTTTCTAGGTGGCTGAACTACTCAATTGTCCTATCAGGGCTATTAAATAGTCAAAGACCACCTCTAGTGGAAAGCTGTTCTTTGAAGTTCCAACTACACAGTTATGTTGAGTAATTTATACCTAATTCATGGCCAGACCTAAAAAAAAAAAAAAANAAAAAAAACCCTGCAACTACTGTTGAAAAATTTACTACCCAAACAGAATAGTAAATACTTCCTGTTCTATTTCTCTACTTCTCTAATTACAAGACTGTTCTAGCAAAGGAGCGTTCTATGCGGGATGACTATACAGACTTGCAATGTTAGCTTCCTTCATTTTGATGTGGGTTTTGGTTTTTTTCATCAGAAAGAAGTATGTGTTAGGATGAAGAATTATTAATTCTGTTTTTCCCTGCTGAATTTCTTTATATACTTATGTGTTTTTATACATAGAGTAGCTAGTGTTAACTTATTTACCTGACATGTAGCTATGCATTATAAATGATGTATTTAATTCTGCTGAAGACATTACCTTCGCTATAAACAAAGTTAATCACCATTTAATATACCTTTAAGTCTTAATGTGAGTTTAACAGATAGCTAAATACGCTAAAATAAGCTGCTAGTTGACCATAGTGGAAAAATGAAATTATTTCGTCTAAGTGCAAAACTTGACCTGCAGCAGGCTGTCAGCTATTCTCTTGTACATCACAAGTTTGTCATAAAAAGAAGCTAAAAAGATCCTGCACTCCTTTCTTCTGTTATTACATTGATGGAATAATGTCAAACCTAATAGTCAGGGTTGTTTTTTGTTCATGCATAATCACTTTCTTCATTATGAAGATAACAGGCCATTTCAGATCTCCTCGAGTAGAATATTTCCTCTTGGAAGATCTCTGACCATAGGTGACCCACTTCTTTCCACAACCCCTAGTCCTATATTGCCTTGGCTTTGAATAGTGGAAGAAGGACATCTTAACCTCTGAACTGGTAACTCTTAACACTTTCTCATGGAAGTCATGTAGCAGGGATAAAAAGAAGTGGCATGCTTTCAGAGGCCTGAGCAGGCCAGTTCAGGTACATGCTGGTTAGAAGCAAATAGGTTACCAGCTACAGGTAGAGTGAAATCTTGCATTATAAGAAGTCCAATAGATGTGGCTCAGGTGTTGTGTGAGAGCAGCTCTGGTCCCAGCTGAGTCAGGGTTTTCTACAAACAGAATTAGCTCTTTTTTTTTTCTTTTTTTTCTCCTCCCCCTCAAGAAGCTACCTGAAGCTTGACCCATTTTAGTACTTCAGGCCTAATTTGAATTCTTCTGCTTAAGTTATATGGGGTTTGGTACTACATGTCTGTTTACTACTCAGCTGTATAGTGGACATGCTTATAAGGTATCCTATGTATAAACCTCAGTCTCAGAGGAAATGTCAATCTAATAAAGTCAGGTCGCTGCCTGAGATGTCCAGCAGTGGGAAGGGCCATCTGTTAAAATCTTGTCAAATTAATAAGGCAGAAGACTCTCTATAAAAGTCTTTTGGTCCTAAGCTGGAGATAACATCTTGCTTGAATTTGAAAATGCAACTTTCATTCCCCTGACACTTCAAAATTCGACAAGCCCATGAATCTTTAAGCAGTATTTCAGTATGAGATAAATATCTATAATGGATAGACGAGATAAATATAAAATCATTTCTATTTCAACCTGCCTCAAGGTACTTTGTCATCTAGTACAGATACCTCACAGATTTTGCTGTAATTGATCTCTTTTCTGTTTGGCATTTGAAGAAAAGAAAACAAGTATTACAGCAAGTGTTTAAAATACATTTCCTCCTCAAAAAGCTCAGGGGTTCTCCATGTTCCTGGGCATGCAGTAGTGAAAAAGCCAACTGCTGCTGGAATTTTATACGTTCTCTGTATAGGTGGTAAGAAAATGGTTTTGACTGCAGCACCATTTCACCTGAGTACTCTCAAGAGTATGCCAGCTGTTATAAAAATCATTAGATTGTTATGCTTTAAAAAAAAAACAAAACAAACAATTAAAAAAAAAATATAATAGAAAAGGAAAATGACCAGACTCTCCTCTGATGTAAGGCAAAATCCAGTCTTAGCATGTAAAGTACAGCCTAATATTTTTGGGATATAAGCCAGAGCAAGCTATAGAAAGAAAATAAAATAAAAAATTAAAAATAATTAAGGGACGTTGTAGAACAATAAAATTGAAGGCAGGCCAACAAAATGGTGCAGAGGCTAGGAGGGGAAAAAAGAAGGACGATCCAGAAGACGAAGTAGTAAATAAAACCTGTATTTACTCTATAAGCCATATACTGCTGGTTAGAAATGCTTATTGTGTAACATGCCTCCAAAGCTGAAATTTACACACTGCAGCCTTCTGAAATAGCAGTAATGTAACAAAACAGATGGCCAATGGACTAAAATGGGATTTTATGCTATTATTTGTGGAACCTAGGTCAGTAAATTATACATATTTTCAACAATGCAAATGATTCTTTTTACTGCTTAAAAATAGACTGAGTATCTAAATTAAATTCTGTGCCACTTCATGCAGTAATTATTTACAGCCCAATCCATTTGTTTAAGGCGAGCTGCTATAAAGGCAGCCCCTCATCTTCTGTATTTGGCCATCTGTTCTGCTTTCAGTAGCTGTAATTCATTGGTACCTATGTGCTTTGAGGCCTGAAAATTTTCTTATGTAGCAGTTAGTGCCCTCCAACTCTAGGAGACAGAACAAATGTCTTTCCCTTTAAGTTCAAAAATGATGGAAAATTAACTACAAACTTAGTGATCAGCTTCAATCAATCATCGACTACATAGCATACAGAAATGGCAGTGAAGAAACACCTCTTGAGGCAGTTTTTTGTCAACGTGTGCTGCAGTCCAGCACTGC
Source organism: Psilopogon haemacephalus (assembly GCA_013396835.1). Taxonomy (NCBI): domain Eukaryota; kingdom Metazoa; phylum Chordata; class Aves; order Piciformes; family Megalaimidae; genus Psilopogon; species Psilopogon haemacephalus. Next base: position 2,032,057 of record VWZI01010881.1, read on the forward strand.
TGTGCCAGCCTGTGCAGTCACACCACTAGGCACAGTCCAATACAGAGCTGCCCCAGGCCAGTCTCACACATATCTGACCATCACAGCCCAACAGCACCATGCCCAATGTTCACTGACTTGCTCAAATCCAAACCCCCTCTCTGCCTTGCAGGTGTGGTTAGTGATGCTTCCAACCATCAGACCTGGAGTGTGTGTGATGTGGTTTTGTGTTTTCTTCTTTCATTATTTCTTGCTGCTGTTTTTTTTCCTTTTTTTTCCCCAATAATGTTCTTTCCCTTGAATGGACAACTGCTAGTTTGGAAAGTAGCTAGACCTGAAATACTCTTACAGTTTTGTTTTCTAAAAGGAGAAATACAGAGAGGTGAGGACAGTGCCTTAGGCAGGTGACAATGAACACTGACACACTTCACTGCCACTATCAAGCTCTTGATTTTCAGTTCAGAAGTTCAAGTAAAATATCTTCATTCCCTGTTCATTGAACATGTTTGAATGAGGTCGACAGCCAGCAGACTGAACACAGGGGCATTTAGGCTTGTCACTAGGAAGGCGGAAAAAGAGCTGAATCAGAAATTCTGCCACTCCTGTTAATGCTGATGCTTCTGTGGGAACACCATGTTAGGCTATAATTAGAGCCAAAAGCAACTTCCTTAACCTGCAGACTGAGAACCTATTTCCTGGGTGAACTTTGAAGTTCTATGAACTTTGCTGTGCTGATAGGTAGGTAAAGTCAGTGTATGTTTTAGCAAATTACCTTTGGAAAATGTATTTGTATTAACAGTAAAGTCTGAACAAATAACAAAAGAATCTCTGGCCGACCCAACCTGTACTTTTTAATGTTTTGTTTTGGTCTGGTTTGTTTTTTCTTGTTTGTTTTCTAATTTTAAAAGATAAATTCAGAAATCTGTGTTTTTTATCTTTCTGATTTATATATTCTGGATCATGTTCATTTGATCAATCAATTTTTCTGAATTAACCCTCCAGCTGATCCAGTAGTTTCTGATTCAAAGTATAGAACAGGTTATGTATGTCATTAAAGGTTCTTTATTTTTAGACTTAGAGTTGAGAGTCTGCAAAACAGAGTTGATGCCAGAAGCGTTATAGAATTTGTATGTCCAGAGTAGATTTATCTGCAGTGGTGATTTTAAAAAGCATTTCTCCTAGATATTTTAAGCTATTAAGACATGTTGCTAAGTCACAGCAGTTCCTCACTGTTCAAAACATAATTGGGTCTGCACATTATCAGCCAGGATATTTTTTGTCTGCAGTTTTGTCCAGACTACCAAAACCCAATGCTTTTCTCCACAGAGTTTTTTTTCTTGCTACGTAGGCTGAAGCAAAATTGCTCCCCATCCAGCAGTGTAATGACAGTAATTAAAAATGCATTCACTCTGAAGTGACAGGGAATCAGTATGAGATGGATTGAAGATTTGGGGGAGTGAATTTCTTTCCTGTTTGACACTGTGATAATTGTACGACATAGACTTTTCTGATTTCACAGTCGACTCATCTCAAGACTTCCAAATTCATCAGTAGTCATTGAAGTTTCAGATCAGGGTATGCATGAGTAGCAGAGCTGAGAGGTAAAGGTGTGCACACTATTTATTTCAAATATTTATTTCCAAATCTAACCTGTACTTTTAAAAGTTGCCAGGCCTTAGGTCTCCTGGAAATGATTTACTATCTTTGAACTGATGCTGTGCTGGGTCTCTGCTCCTCATTCTGCAGGCAGCCTGAAATGCTGCCATGCTGAGACCTCACACCTCCTTTCTTTTTTTTTTTTTTTATACAAATAAACAGCTCATAATTTAGGTAGAATACAATCCTACTACTTCTTGGCCTCCAGAAAAGTCCCACGCCAATAGCTTTGTACAGACAGTATATTTTGAAAGTATAATGTGTTCTGAAAGCATAACCTTTTCTCTCCTCTCCTTGGTATAGTTCAGTCAGAAGCTGTATCACTACATACTTGCCTGCAGTCCCTAAATGCTCAAAGTGCAAGACAAGCTGTAGTAACAGCTGTCAAAAGAAAAACTCCTTCCAGAGTCCTTCCTATATGACCCGTAGGAATCAGAACTGAGGAGAAAGAGCCAAGTGATTTCTGTGGTCACTTTGACTGTTATTGAGCTGCCCACATCTCTCCAGTCCTGTATTTTATAGTAAATCTGTGGAACATGTGTCATAATGGAACAAGAGAGCAGATACTTTGTTAGGGAGAAATGTTTGTGCTGTGAGCTAATCTTCTCATCTATGCACAATAATGGTGGGAGTTACAGTGATAGGCTTTGCTCTGAACTTCAGTTTGATTCTTTTCAAGCCTGCCATGCATCAGGAGCTTCCAATAGGAAGAAAAAAAGAATAAAGGATGAAGCAGCTATCCACTGGCTTTTTTGATTGATTACTTCTGGTAATATGTTCAAAGTTACAAGACTAACCAAAAACCCAAGAGGAAGTTTCAGAGGAGTTGCATATCACCTCAGACATGGTAGTTTTCAGCTCAAAAAAAACCCCAAACAAACAAATAAAAGAAAAAAAAAAACAAAACACCAAAAAGAAACAAACAAAAAAAGGGGACAGATGGGGAAAAAAGTTTGGTTTGTTGTTTCTGCTTTTAATTTTAAAATTGTTGTTATTAACATCTCAGACTCTCTGAATTCTAATAAACTGTTATTTCTCTTTTCTGTATTCCTCTAGGCCATGGATTTAGACATTCCAGTGCTGGCGAGGAATATTCCTGGGAATGCAGCAATAATAAAACATCAGGAAACAGGACTGCTCTTTTCAAATCCCCAGGTAAAAGAGAGCAAAAGTCCTTAGCCCTTTCTCTCCCAAAGCTTAGCTTCATTTTGCCATTACAGGCTTGTGTCTGGAAACTTTGCTTTCCCCTCGGGTTCTCCTGAAGCCCTGGGTGTTAGGCTGCCTTTGCTGGAGCTCTGCTGCTGTCGTTCTCTCTGCAGTTCACCCAACTTTTCCTAGGTGTCAGCCTTGCTGAATGTTTGCGCAGCCCGCGCTGCTGCGGAGCGCCCATCTGCATGGGGCTGGCTTCTCAGCAGCCTGTTGCACCTCACTTGTCGAGGTTCCATGCACAAGCCCTGCAAGAGATGCTGTGCACATGTCGAACTTCCTTTCAAGTGCTAACTGAAAAAAAAACAAACTCCTATTAAGCAAGCAGTAGCTAGCCCGAGCCTGAAGGTTCAGATAATATATTATCTATCATTCCTAGCAATTAAATGTTAATATAAGGCATTATTAGGTCCAAGATAATGCTCAGTCAGGGAATAATTAATGGCTAAAATTAAGTAAAACGTCAGAATGGAGTTTCTATAAAGATAAGAGTGAGGAGAGAGGGAGCACTACTCATAGTAAAATAATGAACATTTAAATTGCAGTTTATTTTCCTGGGTTATGGCTTTCTCTTACATATTCATGTATGTTGTGGAAGACAAAGTCAAGGTACAGATTTCCTTAATGTTTTTTACCTACTTTAAGATTTTTTTTTTTTAACTTACTAGAATAGGTCACTTGGTAATATTGCGAAGTAGAAATGTATCCTATTTATTGACTTTGTGAGGTGTGTGATTAATGCATCCTATTAAGTTGCTCTCATTATTCTCTCAGTTAGCTTGGGAGGTTTTTTTTTTTTAATAGAAAAATTCTTGCTGCTCATGGTTTGATTTGGGTTATTTTGGGGTTTTTTTGTTCATTGTTGGGTTTTGGTGGGTTGTTTGTTTGCTTTTCTGAAATATTTGATGTTTCTAGTTGTTTCTATGAAAAGAAAAAAAAAAGTAAACTTCTGTAATTAATTTTGTTGTGGAAGTATTCCTTTGGGAACAGTAGTTCCAGGCTAATGGAAGCTTTTTGTAAAATTGCTTGAACATGTAGCCCTTGCAAAAAGCCCTTTGACTTCCATATGCTTCTTCAGAACTTCAGGGATGCATGATCATGTTGAACACAGAGACTGATGGCTCCTGAGATTAATTCTGATACATGCTGTTGTTTCTCTCAACATAGTGGTGGTGTTTGACTTGGCATTGAAATACATTATTCATGCCAGACTAAATGAGCTTCATCATACATCCTTGTCAGAAGCCTCTTCTGTGATCTCCAAGCATCCTACGTTCCAAGTGTTTATTTGGAATCTGAGATGAAAATATGTTATATATTTTCCTACTTAGAGCAAAGTACAGTTTTAAGTAGTTCTGATGCCATCATTGACTCTGTACAAATGGCTTAAAGACTTCCTTTTATACCAGAGCAAGAGTCACAGGCTTCATTTAGAATCATAGAATCAGTCAGGGTTGGAAGGGACCACAAGGATCATCTGGTTCAAACCTTGCTGGCATGGGCAGGGACACCTCACACCAGATCAGGCTGTCTGGAGCCTCATCCAGCCTGGCCTTAAACACCTCCAGGAATGAAGCATCCACCACCTCCCTAGACAACCCATTCTGGGGTCTCACCACTCTCATGGTGAAGAACTTCTTCCTAACATCCAATCTGAACCTACCAATTTCTAGCTTTGTTCCATTTCCCCCTCTCACTGAGCTCCTTTTTCTGCAACATGCTATGCCAAAGACCAGCAACCTTTCTATTCTGCTGCTTGTTGAGCCTTTTTTTTTTTTGCTTTTCTTGTGTCTCAGAAGTCCACAGAATCTCTTTTAAGTGAAGATAGTAACCTGCATTACCATACTAGCTGTCATACTCCTAGATAAGATTTGCACTGGCATCACTAATGGTTGTGCATTTACCCTGTCATAGACAGGAAAATAGTATCCCTGCTTTCTTTGTAAAACAGCAATTGCATCTCATTTAATAAAAATGCTTTTATACTTTCATTGGTGTCAGGTAATGTATAAGCTACCAAAGTTTGCAAATGGGTCAGGAAGATATTTGTTTATGGGAGAATACTCCGATCCTACTGCAGAGTTGCTGAGAAACTTTCTTCTTACAGAGATGAGCTCAGAATGCCAATCATTACCACTCATGCTTTAAAAGTAACCATTTACTGCTGCTTCTTATCTTCCCAAACCCTAGTATCACAGTTTTAAACCCACTGTACATTGTCACAGGTTGAGAGCTATGTTAGATCAAGGAAAGGCAATTAAATTACCACACTTAAGAGTTTCAAGGTACTCCTCATACTGTTGGAAGAAGGAACACTCTGCCCATGGCACTGCTGCCTGAAGAGATTCAGCCTTGCAATAATGATGGGAGCAGAGGTTCTAGTAAGAAGTTTTGTGGGCTTTACTCTGATTTCTTTGTCATCACAGATATCTGGTAAATGGTTTTCTGCTGTAATCTCAAATGCATCAGGTTAGTTAGGGAAAATGCTTTTTAATCATATAGAGAGGTAAGTACAGCAGTCAGGTGCTTGGGAAACTCTGCCTGTCTTGAAGAATCTGGCCCACCGAAGATGAGAGTGTCACAGAAATTTTCCTTGCTAGGTTTAGTGTATGCTATCTGATTGTGATGATACAGATTGTAGCAGAGGGCAAGAGTAGACAGCAGTGCTTATTTTCAGGTTGTTACTGAGCTGGGAAGAGGAAGCTTTACAATGCAGTTAGCTTTAGATACGAGCAATTGTGTCTGGTCTTTTTAAGGCTAAATTAGAGTGATATAATTTGATTGTTATGCAGTGAGAATTGTTTTAAATTGTCAATGCTGTTAATTTTCTCCTTTTTTTTTAATTCTTGCTGAAAGTGATCCTTGTAGCTTACAGGAAAGCAGGGAGTCATAATTGTAGTTATCATTAACCATTTGCATTTAGGCTGAGGCTTGATAACTGGGAATTAGTGAAAGCTCTGCCACTTACTGAAGACAATACTCAGATGGAAACAGTTAAGGTAAAAGTGAAAGCTATTAAACATTTTGTCCTTGATACTACATCATCTGAGCACATTACTTTTAAATCATAGTTTGATCCTGCCACTGCTTGAATTTGCAAGTTTATGGAATATTTGACACAGTTAATGGGACCTGAAATAAAAAAATAAGGGAGAGATAAGAATAGGGCAATAAATAATGCAAAACCATGCTAAGAGGGAAGACACACAGAGTTATTCAGCATCCTAAGTTTCAAAATTTTATGTTCAGCATCTGTAAAAGCTCACAGAAGGAGCTGAGTAAATAGAAAGAAGTAAATAAACTTCAAAGCCAGTAAGAGGGGCCACGTTTGACAGAGAGTGGGACCTGGAAAGACTACTGTGAGCAGACAACTTTTGAAGCAGTAAGAGGGAAAGGCAGCTCTGCTGAGCACAGGCAGCAATACACTGAAGGCACATCTGCCTCTGCCAAACGTGGGTCAATGCCATTTCTACCAGGGCTTCAAGCCAGAATACAGCTGAAGTTTTTAGACCTTTGAACCTTTGCACTGAGAAGACTAATTTGGCATTTTGGGCAGTTCCAGCAATTGCTGTTTATGCTCCCCTGGCCTGTTGCCCTGTGAAGTACACAAATGTGCCAGCGAACTTCTGAGCTTTGCCTGCCAGTAGGTAGATCTGTCGCTGTTCTGACTTTACAGCTGGCGTTTGCCTTCCCTGGGGTGATCCTCTGTTGTTTAAGAATCATGTTCTTTTATCTGCTGAAGCTGATATGAAATGGTTTGATTGCAGACTTACTTTCATTATATAAATAATATATTAACCATGCATCTTATTTTCATTATGCCTGAGCTGTGGCACCAGTACACTTCTGGTGGTAGTAGAAGCACTATTCATTCTTCTTCCTCAACGCTCTCATTTTCTGGCTTTATCTCCCACATACCTGTATTTATGAGTCTCTAAAAGAATGTGGTACTGAATTTCTTGTAGGCACTATTTTTGTCCTAGGTAGAGAAGCTGAGATTTTTCTTTAAAGATGATTGGTCAATTTACCAGGAAAAAAAAAGAAAAAAACAAAACCAAACGTACTGTGGCTGCTGCTGTTGAAAAATGCCTGTGTTTGAAGCGCAGTACTACCCATAAAGGGGATGCATATAATGTCAGTTCAGGATGTACATAAGATTAGCATCTTCCCTGTTTTTTATGGCTTGTGGCTTACCACTGAGGTTCAGCTTTTACATTGCACATCTCTATGATGTAGAATCATAGAACGGTTTGGGTCAGAAAGGACCGCAGGGGTCATCTAGTCCAACTGCCTTGCTGTGGGCAAGGAAATTCTCCATGAGATCAGGTTGCCCAGAGCCCTGCTGAGTCTTTCTCCAGGGAAGCAGCCTCAACTATCTCTCTGTGCAACCTATTCTAGTGTTCCACTCTCCTTACAATAAAGAACTTGTTCCTAACATCCATTCTGAATCTACTCTTTTCCAGTTTCAAGCCATTGCCCCTCATCTTGTAGTAATTGCACTCATTTCTGTATCCAAACAAAAGGCTCACTAGAAATATTGATGTCCCCCAAGCAGTTAATTAGCATGCATATCACCTCTTTCATTTTGGCTGCTAAAGTACATCTCCTTCTGCCTGATAAATGAAAAAATAATTTGTGAATTTTGCCTCTCCCCAAAAGTAAAGCTACAACAAAATACAAGAGTGCACAAATACTTGCACAAATATTGCTGGCATAAATACTTACATGGAACAGCTGACAGAGAGACATGTTACCACACTAAGCACTTTGTATGTCATAAGCTTCTAGAAAAGAAAAACTAAATCCTCAGTTTTCTGAAAGAGCTCTTGAGTTTTGAATGTCTATGTTCTGCAAGTAGAAGCCCATAGTTCAGACTTACCATGAAACTACAACTGAAATGCAAGTCAGTTGGAGTTAACTATAGGGAGACACCTGGAAAATGAAGTTATTGCTATCTAAAGCTGAATATCCAAAACTGAAGACAGGCTAAGCTAGCTGCTCAAAGGGTATGAGGCAAAACCCAGATAAGTCATAGTGAATCTTCCCATTGGCTTCCAGTCACATTGCAAGTGACTCATGGGTGGTCACATCGGATTAGTAGAAGAGGTAGGGATGAATCTGGGAAGTCTTTATTCTCCATCTCCTGGAATTTGTCCGTTTGCTTTTTCTCTCTCCTGCAGTTTCTCAACTTTTATGCTTCAGACTCACTCTGTTTGGCATTTTCCTGGAATTATCCCCAGCACTAAGTCTTGTAACTGTGCATAAGGATCTAATTTCTTCTATCATTTACGTGTTTCCAAGTTTTTGTCCTCTCTAGCCACATTTTAAAAGAATGCTAATAGCACTTACCTGTCAAAAAAATGTTACATTGCTGCTTCTGTTCTCATGTAATTTACATAAATTATTTTAAAACATTACTTTAAATAAAATCCTCCACAGGAGCATAAAATTAAAGTTGGAACGTAGTTCAGTGTGAACAGTATTTATTACTGTGATTATACAGGCGATTGGATGAAGCCAACATAAGTCATGTACGACTTTGCCACCTTCCCTGTTCTCTATTCTTGGCAGAGGTGGAGCAAGGAAAACCTAGAGTCACTGGCTGTGGCTGCAGTGGCTGGGAGATGTAGCCTCAGGTACTCTCCAGCCCAGACTCACTTGTCTTCTTTAGGGACAGTCTCCAGGCAGTCAGAAAATGGCCTCTTGAGACCACATGGGTGCCAAGTGAGGAACTGAAAAGAGCAGGTAAATTAGCACATACCTGAGTGTAAGGTGGGGGTGGATGGAAAGCAGGCTGGATGGGAAGCACCAGGCCCTCATGGCTATTCCAGAGGCTGCACTCTGAGTGCTGTACATACAGAGCAGAAGTCACAAACCGTACTGCTTTTAGGTAAAATAAGAAGCTCTTGTTATTATGCATGTATGGAAATCATCTTATTCTATTACCTAAGTACAAACCTTTCCACCAGAGCTGATGCGCTTCACTGACTATCTGAATTTCCTGGCAGTGATGCATGTATTGATGGTTTGTCTTGTCAGTGAGAGTCAGAGCAGTGATTATAACATGTTCAATGTGATTTCACATATCAGTGTTTCCCAGGGGTCAGGTTTTAGTTATGTATTATGCATAGCCAGCACTTGCATTACAACATCAGCATTGATTCTGGGGTAACCAAAGACTTTATATCTGTGTATGTCTTCATGTGTGCTGTGTACTTCAGTTTTCAAGTATACCTTGAAAATACAGCTGTTTAACCTAGTGTTGATATGAAATCTGGGCCTCTTTGTGCTGTTTCCTTTCTTAGCTGACAGACTGTGTAGATATAGACTCATAGAATTAACCAGGTTGGAAGAGACCTCCAAGATCATCCAGTTCAACCTATCACCCAGCCCTAGCCAATCAACTAGAGCATAGCACTAACTGCCCCGTCCAGGCTTTTCTTTAACCCCTCCAGGAACAGTGACTCCACCACCTCCCTGGGCAGCCCATTCCAATGCCAATCACTCTCTCTGGGAAGAACTTCCTAATATTCAGCCTGAACCTCCTCTGGCACAACTGGAGACTGTCCCCTCTTTCTGTCATTGCTTCCCTGGGAGAAGAGACCAACCCCACCTGGCTAGAGCCTCCCTTTAGGTAGTTGTAGACAGCAATGAGGTCTACCCTGAGCCTCCTCTTCTCCAGGCCGTACACCCCCAGCTCCCTCAGCCTCTCCTCACAGGGTTGTGCTCCGTGCCCCTCACCAGCTTTGTCACCCTTCTCTGAACATGTTCCAGCACCTCCCCATCTCTCTTGAATTGAGGGGCCCAGAACTGGACACAGAACTCAAGGTGTGGCCTGACCAGTGCCGAGTACAGGGGCAGAATAACCTCCCTGGTCCTGCTGGCCACACTGTTCCTGATCCAGGCCAGTAATGCACCTCCTCCCATCCTTTTTGTCCCCTACATCCCTACGCACAGATCTTCACTACCAATTGTGCACTAGTGTATTTTCTCAGCTTTCCAGTGACACAATAGCTGTCTGCTTCCCTTAAGCTGAACACAGACACTATTTTCCAAAGTTCTGAGCACAGTTGTAATCAAGCTGAAGTATTGGAAGTTGTCTACGAAATTAGACCAGCTGCTCAGAATAGATTAGTTCAGACATCAAATCTCCTTTCACGTGTTTGAAGTTCACAATTTTTCATCCCTTGAACTAAATTAGAGTGGCAGAGGAGGAGGCAAAGGAATAGTTGTAATCTGTGATGTCTGTTTTGCCAGGTAAAGCTAAAGGCTGTTTTGCAAAGCTTGTTGAGCTAACACTGCAGTATCCTTCACCACCCAGATGCCACTATTCTGGAAGAGCTTGCTGCTGCATGTCTTGCTCTTACCTTTATGCTTGTGACTGTATGTATGTAGTGAGTTTTTGAGCCTTACTTTAAAATTAACTAAAGCAACAATGAGACATTAATTTAGCTGAGCCAAGATCAAGCGATGCCAGTTGTCCAACATGCAGAAGAATTACTCTCCTCCAGGTGACTTTTTAATTTATAACCAGCCTGATTTTCTAACACTTGGGTAGGCAAACAATTTTTTTTTTGTCGTTAAATTTGTTGCTTATATTTGTCTTGACTCTCTTGGGATTGCCTGTGATATATTATTTTAAGCAGTCCACCACCTACGACATTTAATAACAAGTAATTACTTATTTATAAATAATGGCCTTGAAAAATGACTGAACAGTTTCATGTATTGCCTCACAGTTCAAGTGCTTTCCCAAAAGCAAGGTAGAGATGGGAGCTATTTCAGTATCCTTAGAACATCAAGGAGCTTTTAATGTATTACTTTCTTTATCTTTTTTAGGAGTTTGTTCTGCTGTCCAAGAGTTTGATGAATGACCCCATTATGGAAAGAGAAATTGTAACAAAGGCCAAAGACTATGTGAAGAAACATCATTCATGGGAAAGCGAAAGAAAAGTCTATCAGAATCTTGTCTTAAGACTCCAGTGAATTGCAAGACTACAGCTGATACCCAGCAGTCTGTATCTAGCACACTTTAATGATGGGTATGTAATTAGAATCGGGGTTCTCTTGGTTTCTTTTGAGATAGTAAGACACACATTGCTATTCTATTCAAACATACCAACACCACAGGAGGTGGCTGCTGCTTCAAACTATCAAATTTATCTAATTCAGCACACTGTCTCTAGTGTACCAATTCATCACAGGCCAGTATCATTTTGTAAGATCACACAGGAGGAAAACACTCTTTGAGCAAGCACCAAATTCTCTGAGACCTCAAAGGGATGATGATTTCTTGTACACAGTGGAGCATTCCACCACACAGAGCTTACATCAAGCCTGCTCATCATCTTGCATCCTAATCAATCTGAAGTGGCAGTTTTCTTACCAACCTGAATACATGCACATAAACCCAATATTAATTATGTAAACAGAGCATAAAATTACTGAGATGGAAACTGTCTTAAGCCTGAAAGTTCAACCTCTTGAATGCACAACAAACAGGGGACCAAAAAGCAAACAGTGTTGCTGCTTGGGGAAAGTGAGGAATATAGGGCACATCTTATGCTGCTCTCTAAGTACTTGAATTGCCTTCAGATGAGCTGCTAAGGGCAAACAGCTCTGCCTGCATTTCCTTGTGGGTCCTGTGACTGGAGCAGGAAGGCTGACACAGCACCCAGCATCCATACACGGCTTCAGATTCCAGACCTGCCCAGTGCTGCCTGCAGCAGTAAGATGTGCAGGCAGAGATGCTTTGCTATGTGAACTACCTCTTACTTAGTTTCTTGATACCTCTGTGATTTACTTATTTACCACAAGATTTGTGAGAGCTGTAAAAAGGGATGAAGGGGGAAAAGCTACTTCCTATTTACTGTGTATTTTGGTGCTGTTTGTCCTTGTTTGTGGCTCTCAGGATCTATTGTAATATGCTGCTGCAGGCTGTTTTTAATGTGAGGCTTATCTGTACTTGAAGTCCATGCTAATCATCCCTGCCAGTCCAGTAATTATGGACAGATCTTTGAATCCATAAGTGGTCATCAAGGGACTTAGAAACAAAGTAGTATTACATATGGTAGTATTTTTAACTTAAGAACATCTCTATCCTTTGTATAGGCTTGATTCTGCCCCAAATGAGAACCAGGGAGCTGTTTGCTATTGTTTGAATGGTTGTAGAGTCACACTTTCCTTTGTACTAACAAAATTCACTGTGTATTTTAAGCTTTATTCCTTATTTTTGATGTTTTGCAACTGTTGAGACAATAAACAAGAAAGCAATTTGAATGTTGTATCTTGACTTCTCCAAATTCCCTTCCCCCCTTTTATAGTAATGAGCTTCTGCTCAGCATTGCCTTCGATAACACAATCCTCAAGGGCAAAACTGGCCTGATTTGAAATCCAGGAATTGCTACACTCACTTCTGAGCACGGTTTTTCTTAAACATTTCTGGCGTGTCCTTTGATGGGATGTAAGCACACCGGTGCTAGTGCTGGCTTAAAAGCCACCAGCCACTATCTACCTCTGAACAGCTTCCAAGCCTGCACCTGAGTTGGCCTGTTGAGTTTTCCCTTCTTTGTCTCAGGAGCAATCATATTTCTTTGAACATATCTACTAGCAGTGAGGAGATTCCACAACCTCCCTGAGCAGCCTGTTCCAGTGTCCTGTCCACCCTCACAGTGAAAAAGTTTTTCCTTATGGTTATGTGGATCCTCCTCTGCTCCAGCCTGTACCTGTTGCCCATTGTCCTAGCATTATATCTATTGGTGGTGGTTTGGGAGTTATCCACCCCCACTTTTGAAATCACCTTGACTAGAATCAGCCAGCTGGGAGCTAATGAATGATGTTTTATAGTTACAGCTCAGCACAATATATAAGCTGATATTTACAATGTATTACAGATACTTACAGGTATATATACAGTAAAAAGGTAATACAGAAACACCACACCCCTCCTGAGATCAGAGTCCCCAGGAGAGGTGTTCCAATCATCCTTCCACTTTCACCCCCTTTCACCCCATCCAATCTTATCCCAGGATCTGGCTTACATGCCAGGTAAACACGGAAGATCAGCCAAGGGGGTTACAAGCAGGAATTGATTAGTTGGGTTACACAGATCCAGCTGGAAGGCAAGGGAAGGGAGAGACAAACAGCCCAGAGCTCAGACCTGAGCAGCTCTGCCTTATCGAGGTTTGTGTTCATACTATGGTATCTGTCAGCAAATCTATGAGTGAAGGAGACATCACCAATGTTTCCCTTTCTCAGCCTATAATATAATTTCTCTTATTAAAATATTCCAATTAGCCTCAGGCCAGCACTCTACTAAAGGAGGAACCCCAGCACCATGCATTTCCAGCATAACATATGTGGTATGGGACCTTTATAGGCAATAGTGGGGGGGGGGAGGGGAATGACACAAAGCAGACCAAAGGAAACATCTCTAGATAACTGAGCTGGCTGCAGGGGGTCCTGTTCCTCAAAACATTTTAAAGATCTCCTCTGCCAGAACATCTCTGAAACCCTGCTTGTTTGACTTTGATCTTAGTAGTTTCCACTCTCTGTCTCACCCTCACCTACATAGCACTGGTTGTCCTCTGAGACACACAGCTTATTAAAGACAAATAAACAAATGCATAATGTGGGATAGAAGCCTAAGCATTGTGCTAATGGTAAATGATCAGTAACAGTAGTGATTAAAAAGCTTTTTCTAAAGCATGATCTATTTATTACCAAGCTTCAAGCAACTAAATGCATTGATCTGGAATTTGTGCTATTTCCAGCAAAACAAAACATGTTCAAGTGAGAAATCCTGTCACACCCCCAGAATTTAATTAACATACCATTTTCCAGGCTGTATTTAATCTATAGATATGAAATCTGTGTCTGGGAAAGAGCATCCTCGTTTGCATGCCATCCCCGTAGCAGAAGCACAAACAACCCTTCTGCAATATATGCATTAAGGGAGGAGGTGGGGGGGAAGGGGGAAATTTACCAAAAAACCCACCAAGAAAACAACCAAAATAGTGGTGAGATCAACCCTCAGGACCGTGTTACAGTCATCAAACGAGGCAGCATTCATCAATCAAGAGCATTCAGCTTTGCCATCGTTTATCACGTGGGCTTGTGTTCTGTGCCATGAAGCCTGTCTGTGAAGGCTAAAAGGTTGGGGCAACAATTGCTGGGGAATTTCATCATAATACATTTCTATGGAATTTATGCTTTAAATTTCATCCAGTCTCATGTTCCAGGACCATAAATATTCAATGAGTCTGCTAAGTCCTTGTAAAGAAAATATTAGACCCATGCAAGCAATTTTAGGTATAATTATCTTCCCAACACCTTCACTCAAATGATTTTGTATTTAAGAATAATCCTTTTGTTGTCCTGCAACCCTAATTGCAGCATTTATCTTTCCCCCCCTTCCAAGCCCCATTTTTTTCTCCTAGCAGCTTTTTAAGCAAGGCACACCTCGATGAGATACAGATACAGCTCCAAAAATAGCACTTGCTCTGTTTGCAGGAGAAACCTGCATTGTGCATTTACCCCATGGCTAATTCTGTATTTCAGGACCTTGAAATGTACAGTTAATTAATCCAATTACACGCGTTTTATTTTGCAATTAATTCTCTCATTGAATCCACAGGAACTGAATGAAAGCAGTGGACCTGTACAATGGGTACTACTATGCCGTTTCCTTTCTTGGCAGGATCACTTCAGAAGTGGAGACAATTTGGTAGTGTGTGGCAAAACCCAGCTAGAGCCTGTGGAGTGTGGAATGAGAGCTTCCTGAATATTAGGGTTTCATTTTAATTAGCCCCGCAGCATACCTAGTCCAGCTTTTAGAGTTAGTTTCTCCATTCCCATTATAAATTTAACCTAAGACCATTAAGTCCTCTCACTTTTGTCTGCTGCCACACAAAAATGTAACTGTTGGCTTAAACCTAGAGGGATTTGCCAGCTCCCACCTTTACTGCTAAAAGCATGTGGAGCCTCCCTTCTGCCCCTTCAGGGACAGCATAAACAGGCAACTGGTCTTACCCCTCCCAAAGGGTCTCAGTGGGAAGCAAAGGGGTCTTTACTTCCTACAGTGAACACTAAATTTGTCACTCTTCTCCTTTGCCAGCAGCACAATCAGCAGCTGGCTCTGAACAGAGAAAACAGATTGTACTGATCTGAGCTAGCTTATCTTTGCCATAACCAGAGCACCTCAGAGGTGGACTGCACAGCATGTCTGGAAGGAAGAAATGCAGTCTGCTAGAACTGAGGAAAGAGTTTAGATAGAGACCTCTAAGGACTTAAAGAAAACAAAAGTCAAACATTTCTCTTTGGGCTCATTACTGCTCATTTTGGAGTTTCAGACTTCAGAGGCCACAAATAAAAGGCAGCAGAGGAAGGAACAGGATGGCTGTAAAAATATTAGCCTGTTATTTTATAAGAGACTGCATCTGGGGAGGGTTGGCTGCACCAGTGCTTGCAGTCATGTGGCCTTTACACATCAGCATTTTTAATGTAACTTTTACACACAGCAGAATTTGGCTGTTACAATAGTTCACAGGGATGCTAAACTTTGCAGAACTCCTGCAGCCATCATCACTGTGCTAGCCCGGCTGAGTCAAGAGCTTCATTCAGAGCCCCTTGGGATGCAATCTGATGCTGATCACTGTGACTTCGTGTTCTAACAAAACCTCAGAGCTCCAAAGAAGCAAAAGACAAGGTACTTGATAGTCTCGGGGAAATGGTTTTTGATGTTTTGCTATTAAAATACTGGATGTACCAGGACTTAAATAGAGATGTCCAAAGAAAATGTTAAATGGAAGATTTAAAAGTATTTGTGCTCCTCTTATCATCAACTTAGCCTTAAGATTAAGCAATCCAAACATCTGCGAAAGCTACCTTTATGTTTGATGAAAGCGCAAGTACTTCAGCCTTCTTTTTCAACACATTTTCTCCTGTCTGTTGGGCTCATAACCCATTCTGTCCCCTTCTCACTGCAGTCTTTTTCATCTTTTGGTCAAGAACTATTCCACATGAAAATAAGAAACAGTTTTGTCGAAGGCTTGTCAGAGGAGATGGGTGCTTCCATGTGGAAATCAATCATTTAATGGCTCAGTGGGATCTCGGCATTTTTTTTCATTAAGTTGTCTAAAGTAATTTCATCATTCCAGAATTTATTTCACTTCCACTCTCCCCTGTCTGGTTGGTCCAAGCCCAGTTGCTCTAATGTTTGAAGCTTCAACCCCATGTAAGAGCAGGTCTCTACAGCCTGAGCTACAATTGCATGGTATCTCCTTACACACAGTCTAGTTTTCCTAGAAGCTGCCTGACAAAGCTAAAGGAAGGTCTTGATCTTCCAAATTCTTAATTGCAATCAGAATTTTAAAGAATCTACTATGAAGAAAAAAATATTTATGTTCACCAATGTGACAGCAAACTGTAGGATAAAATAAGGGCTTCCCCCCCTTTTTTTTTTTTCTCCAGGCAATCTAAATTTTCTAAAGGAGTGGATATTACCAATGTGCAGTTTAATTCTCTTTAAATTAACTGTATTTTCATTGAGAAACTATTTCATATTGTTCCTGTGACATCTAATTTTGGGTATTAAGTATGGAGGGCACTCGAAATCTCTCATCCTTTCCAAAAATAAAGGCCAGCATTTGTTTTGTCCAGTGCCTGAAAAACGATCCTAGAAATTCCTTTCCCCTAGAGCATTACCATTAAGCTAATTTAAAACATTTGTTTAAAACGAAACAACACATTTTAATAAGAACAGCAGAGAACATCTGGGTAATGAGAAATCATAGTTGTGGGCACCTGACCTGGAACAGGATTTCAAACACCCCTGCAGCACCCTTTAACCCTTCCTGCCCCAGAAGCAGGTCCTATCACCTCCAAGTATGCTTCTTATGCTGCAATTTCCATTCTTGTGTACTTCAGCACAAATCTTCTTAAGACATAAGTCCAGCTATAACTATAACCTTGCTAGATAGAGGTCACTTATTTCATTTGTCTGATTCAATCAAGTTACATCAGGCATTGAAACTAAATGCCCTTGTACTGCTTCAAAAATTAATCCCTGCTGCTGAAAGGTTGTACTGTTATTTTAGTGGCTTTAATGAAGTGAAATGAGTAACGGAATCTTTAATTTAACTTGAGTAATATATCAAAAGCTTCTGTGCTTAGAGCAAGGCCTTTGCCATCCCTTGCAGCCTCCAAGCTTCCTTTCTAACCTTTTTTTTTTTCCTCTCCTTTTAAAAATATGTTGAAATAAGAAGTCCCCTGAAATCACAATAAAAGTCTACATAAATTCCTGCTTAACTTGTGCAAGGGTTCACACCTTGCAGTATACACCTAAATCACCCAAACAATTGCTGTGCTCTCCAGAGGCAGGCAATGCTCATCTATGCTCTTCAGCACTAGGGTGCTTGCCATCAGTGTAGCTTTTGGCACAACATTGCTCTGGACAGCAGGAGAAGTGATAAATATTGTTGCAAATTGGCTCTGCAACCCTTACTGACATAGCCGGTGTAAGCCAACAGTTATTTGATGAGCAAGAGTATTGTGTCCAGTTCTGGGCTCCCCAGTTCAAGAGGCACAGAGATCTCCAGCAGTGCCTTCCACCGCCCACTATTCTGTGACTCTGTGAAGCTGTCAAGGCAGCAGCAGACTCGAGTGAAGCAGCCATGCTCTCCAGCCTTGTACCAAATATTAGCACTTCGGTCCCTATTTAGAAGCTGATTGCTGAATCCAAAGAGTCAGACTGTAACGCCATCATGGCCTTAACACTGGCTCCTCAAAGAGCGCCAGCAGCTGTTGGGTTACAAGGTGCTATCTGATGTGAACAAAGGCATTGAAGGTTGGCTCTCACTTTGTAATGGGGTTTAAAATAAGTTTGTCTTGACCAAGCGTAAGTGACACTGCAGCTATTTCCAGACTGCACTGGAAGTCAGGCAAAAAAAGTAGCTTCTTTTCCTGTGTGAAGGTGCAGCAAAGTAAGAGGCACTGGGGAAATTTAAAAACCATTTTCTGGAATAGGAAAATGTTCGCATCACAAGTTTTGAATATTCATCATCTTTTAATGCTACTTCACTCTCTTTTTGATCTCAGTATGACCCTAGTAATGATTCTGCTCTGAACAGGTTTAAAGGCTTTCACAAAGGCTGTAGCTCATCTTCAGTTTTGTATTTACTGTTTCTTACTGATTACAGCTGTTATTGTTGTAGCCTTGGGAAATGCTCCAAGGTGTCCCTGGAGCATTATGCAGCTAGTTACCTAGTGCATCTTCTATCCTTTTTAGTTACCTTTCTGTAGCTTAAGGAGATCATTTTTCTATCTCCTCCACTCGTAAAACACTTGTCCCTGCATGTCATTTGTCTGAATAAAACATTAGGATGTGTTTAAACTTGCAGGGGGGCAAGTCTCTGAGCCATCATTGCCAAAGTAACACTGTTCCACACTGAAGCTAATTCCGTCCCATTATCCGACTGCTTGCCAAGCTCAGATTTTGCCAAGAGGCATCTCTACAGCAGGATCAAGTCACCTAACCCAGCGCAGACATGGGATGCCCTTTGCAGCAGCAGCCCAGAGCACAAGGCAGTTTGTACTGCTGACAAATGGGAGCTGTAGACATGCCCAGGGACATACAGGGAAAGCTATAAATGGAATGAGAGTCAGCCAAAGCAGAAACGAAAGGAGCATCCTCAACCCTTCTCTCTGCTAAGCAGGGGACATTTTGAAGGATTATTGTTATTGAAGTCTTTCAAGCACAACTCCAGGCTGGGTGACAAATGGCTGAAGAGCAGCCCTGAGGAAAAGGACCTGGGGGTCTGGGGTGATGAAAAGCTCAACGTGAGCCTGCAGAGTGAGTGCAGCCCAGACAGCAACTGTGTGCTGGGCTGCAGCAAGAGCAGCTGTGGGCAGCAGGGCAAGGGAGAGGATTCTGCCCCTTTGCTCTGCTCTCCTCACACCCCACCTGCAGCACTGTGTGCAGTTCTGGAGCCCCAAACACAAGAAGGACATGGAAGTGTTGGAGCCAGTCCAGAGGAGGCCATCAAGATGCTCAGAGGGCTGCAGCAGCTCTGCTGTGAGGACAAGCTGAGAGAGTTTGGGCTCTGCAATCTGCAGAAGAGAAGGCTTCAAGGAGACTTTGGAGTAGCCTTTCAGTATCTGAAGGGGGCTACAAGAGGACTGGGGAGGGACTATTGACAATGTCTTGTAATGAGAAGGTAAGGAGTAATGGGTTTAAACTGGCAGAGTGGAGATGGAAACTGGATATTAGAAGAAAGTTCTTTGCAGTGAGGGTGGTGAGACACTGGCACAAGTTGCCCAGGGAGGTTGTGGCTACTCCCTCCCTGCAGGTGTTCAAGGCCAGGTTGGATGAGACCTTGAGTGACCTGTTCTAATGGGAGGTGTCCCTGCCTATGGCACAGAGGGGTTGGAACTGGATGAGCTTTGAGGTCCCTTCCAACCTAAACCATTCTACGATTCTGTAAGTTTGCCTGTGCTTTGAGGCTAAGGAGAAGACCAAGTCATAGAACTGCAGTTGCCTTCTCCCACAGGTTGGACTACAAACCAAGGACTGTTTGTTTGTTTGTTTATTTTTCCTTCAAAGAAAAGTGCCTTTGCTCTATGAGGTTGGGATCTCTGATGACTGATGGTTGCACATGCCGCTGCAGGTCGCTGCAGGAGCTCCAGCCTGGAGCATTTAGATTGAGTTTTGCCAGGGCCATGCAACATCATGCCAAATGTCTCATCAAGAGACAATGGAGCAGACTGGGGAACATATCACACAGTATAGGACTGGGAAAAAATCCTCTGGTCCTGGGCTGTGATCTCTCTGCAGCCCTCTGATCAGCAGTGGTGTGATTTTCATTGGGCCTGTATGCAAATGCTTGTTTCTAAGGGCCAAGTTGAGACTGCTGAGCTCAGCTGCTTTCATCTCACTGAAACAAAGCTTCATCACCCAGCTGATGTCACTGTAAGACCTCAGCTTCACCAGACTTTAAATGAGGAAGTCTAAGAAGTTGAGTCTCTCTTGTCACTGCACTCCTACCTCATGCTGCTGACACCTGTAAAGCTAAATCCCATTTTTAAACAGGAAAAGTTGATCCTCAGGTCTGTAATTCTGAGCAGCAGTCATTAATTCTTGTGGACGGTTCCTATTTATGTGTCTTGTTTAACATCTCCTGTCCCAGCCCCAGGCAGTTAACTGAACCAGTAGATGAAAAGCTGTGCAACAAAGATGTGCTGGGGTTCAGCTGGCTCCTGCAGAGTCAACGGGCAGCTCAGGGGAAAAGGACAGGTTTCATGCAACACTGACCTATCTCAAAAGCTTGAATGTAAACTTTAAAGGCAATGAAGAGATGAGGGTAATGTGCCTCAGCCAGTCTGGCAAGAAGGGGCAGCAGAAGATTGGTATTGGTGGCAGTGATGGACACTCACAGCAGCTCAGGAGAGAGATAAAATGTTTATCCTGCCTGCAAAGAGACAGAGGGGATCTTGGATCCATTGAAGGGAAATGAATGAATCCTCAGCAGGGGAGTTTCTGCATGAAGACAAATAATCAGAAACTGATTTAGTCTGAACTACATTATGGTTACCAAGATTAATCTCACTCTCATATGGCAACCTCATCGATACAGAAAAATATATTTGTCCAGGTTTCCTTTCTGGTCAGAGGAGAGTCCAGGCCTCATCAAGGTGATGTTCATTAACTCAGCCTTAGGTGAGGATGGTTCACCCAATGAAAGTATTTGTCTCCATTAAAAGTGGAACAAGACCTTTCTGACAGCCACACCTCAGTAAGATAAATTCCACCCCAGGTTCAGGAAACAACTTCCTGACAAGGGATTGGGAACTGGAGGGCAGAATCTTTTTATAGCAAAACACCTGAAGGAGGAGGCACAGGAAACAGATAACCTGGAAAGTGAGAAAGCCCTTGCAGTCCTTGTGAGCTCTGTGGGAGAAAACAGTATCCTGTACACGTGTTGTGGACAGGGTTACTGCCAAGAATGCATCTCTGAAGAAAGTATCTCCGAGTTTCTCTTGAAGAAGCTGCCTGGGCAGCTCTGGGACACAGAAAGAGCAGGTGATGATATACATCCCTACAGGGAACACAGCTATAGATCATAGAACTGTTGAGTTTGGAAGAGACCTTAGAGATCATCGTGTCCAACTTCACACCTAGGGATCACAATCCCAGCTAAAATTGCCAAACCAGTACCACTAAGCCATGTGTAGCCACAGTCCAGCTTGCATTTTCACCCCAACAGTAATTTGTCTCTCTGTTGCTATTTTTCACACCTGTATTTAAATACAATTAAAGCTATTAATAAACACATCATGTTGCTGTAACATCTGGGGAAGGAAAGGTAATCAGATTGTTTTATAAAAAATAGAATGGGCTAGAATGGGCCAGCTTGGAAGAGACCTCCAAGATCATCCAGTCCAACCTATCACCCAGCCCTATTCAATGGCATTAAGTGCCCCATCCAATCTTGAACACCTCCAGGGATGGTGACTCCACCACCTCCTTGGGCAGCCCATTCCAATGGCAAATCAATCTCTCTGTGAAGAACTTCCTAATAGCCAGCCTCTACCTCCCCTGGCACAACTTGAGCTAAGTTTGTTTCCTGAAGGAGACCACTTTTAGCAAAGCCAACATGGTGCCTTGATCTCCAATCCCAGAGAAACCTGTACCCACCCTTAGCTTTTGCATAATGTAGGTGCGTAAGAGGCAGAATTTCTTTATTGGGAACATGCTAGGGTGTCACACTGGATCACCTGATGTCAAACACCTTCCTGCTCCACTACAGCTTGTCACACAAACAAATAACACATGCGTGCAAGGATGTTGGAAGGTTTCTGGGAAGACAGACATTTAATCACGGGAAGTAAATGAAAATGAAAGCTTGAAGACGAAGCAGGCACTTTTGTGATGCTCTTTCAGAGGCTGTCACATAATATAGATGCTGTTCTCCCCAGCATCTTCCCCAGTTTGGCCTGTAAATGCATGCCTCTGCTCCCATCTATTTTCAGTAAGGCCAAAAGTGCCCCAGAGCACTGTAATTATCTCCGTCAGAAATGTCAGAAGAGTTTACGGCTGAAACAGGAGTCTGCCCAGCACAGGAAACCAGGTACACCCTCATGGGTGTTGGGGAGGTATCAAATCAAGTCGCTGCACACAGATTTCAGAGGAAGATTTGCGAATCTGTCTGTACTAGCAGGAGAGATTTGTGTAGCATCTCTGCTTGAGAAAGAAGAGAAAATGTCATATTATCCCTGTGGGATTTAGCTTTGAGCCATTAAAGATTGAGCAAGATCAACTTATTTTGAATAAAACCTTGCTTCTTCATCTATTGGAAGGGAGAGATGTAGAGAGCCTTTTAATATAAATGCAGTAGTGAGGATGTGTTGGGGAATGTTCCCACTGCTTTCCCCTTTGTTTATTGCCAGTTTTCTCTGCAACACATCCTAGCCCTAGAATCTCCTTGCCTAGCAGTCTGAAATAAGCGAGGCTTCATTTTTAATAAGTCAGATTTTGTCATGGCAGTGTTAAAATTCAATTGCTTTAAGTTTTACGTGTGACTGAGTATCCACGCCCACGAGAAGTGAAAGCTACCTTTTCAGTGACACTTGTCAACTGGCAGTACCTCATATGAAATGCAAACCCTCCTATCATTAAAGAAGAAAAGCCTTGCAAAGACATTTTGGAAGGACAGCAGTGGCTCAGGCTCCGAGTTCAGATTTGGGGAATGCAGAACACCAAACAGATGCCAGGCTACAAACAGCTTTCTTGTGTGTCTTCATTCAAAGGCACAGAATCACCATGGCTGGAAAAGAGCTCCGGGATCAAGCCCAACAATTATCTGACTCTACCAGGACCACTACTACATCATATCCTCGACCATCATATCTGGACAGTTTGTAAATACATCCAGGGATGTTGACTCGAGCACTTCTCTGTTCCAGTCTTTGAGAACCCTTTCAGTATAGGAATTTTTCCTGATGTCTAGCGTAAACCTCCCCTGGTGTAACTTGAAGCTATTTCCTCTCATTCTATCAGAAGAGACCAACACTTACAGCAGGGCCTGGTTTTCAGTGGAAGTTCCAGCTGATTTGAGTAAGAATATTGGCTGGGTGACATGCTTCTCAAATCAGAGCCATGTGTCATAAAGTGAGAACTCCCTGCTAACTACTGCTTTAAAAGGCAGCATTTTAAATATCCCTGTCTCTTTAGCTCCTTGGAGGCAAGCTCATTGTCATCTATTTGTGACCACACCTGGCGCCTGACCCCGCAGCACAGGGCGCCGCCTGCTGGCGCCTGACCCCGCAGCACAGGGCGCCGCCTGCTGGCGCCTGACCCCGCAGCACAGGGCGCCGCCTGCTGGCGCCTGACCCCGCAGCACAGGGCGCCGCCTGCTGGCGCCTGACCCCGCAGCACAGGGCGCCGCCTGCTGGCGCCTGACCCCGCAGCACAGGGCGCCGCCTGCTGGCGCCTGACCCCGCAGCACAGGGCGCCGCCTAACCCCCGAGCAAAGGGTGCCGCCCGGCTTTGGATTCACCAACCTCCTGTGTGGAATTGGGGGTGTGCGGGGGTGTGACTGCTGTGGGCTTCCACAAAAGCTGCAATTACTCATTCACAGAGGAAGCAGATTAACATCCTAAGCCACCAAATAATTTCCATTGTGTCTATATGCAAGTGCATGAGCAAAAGACCATGTTCTGCTGCATACTATGCTCCATTATTTTTTGAATACAATAGGTCCCTTGGCATTAGCACTAAATGAATAGTAAATTCATTTCATCTGAAAGACTAAACAAACAAGCACTGACAATGAGAATAAATCAGATTGCTGCAGTACTTTCAACTAGCTGGTAAAAAATAATATTTTAATCAAATAACTCAGCTGTAAATGCTATGAACCACTGGGAAGGTTAAGGCTGGGGCTCAGTATTCTGGGGAGAAAACACACAGAATTATTCAAACCCTGCAATTCCATCCCTACAGCTTGACTCAGATTAGAAGCAGAAGATAGCAGTCTGTGTTTCTATCTCTGCTGCCAAGCTGAAGCCACCAAAAGCACAAAGGTTAACAGAACATTCAGAAAGATAAGACATTTAGCAGGAAAAGGCAATGATGTATGAAAATCACTTTAGAATCATAGAGTGGTTGGGGCTGGAAGGGACCTCTAGAGATAGTCCAGTCCAGCCCCCCTGCAGTCAGCATGGACATCCCCAGAAGCCCAGCTCACCCAGGGCCCCGTCAAGCTTGCCTTGGATGTCTCCAGAGAAAAGGTCTCAACCACCTCCCTGGGCAACCTGCTGCAGTGCTCCACCACCCTCCTAGTGAAGAACTTGTTCCTCACGTCCAATCTAAATCTGCTCTTCTCAAGCTTGCACCCATTGCCCCTCATCCTGTCACTGCAGGCCTTTGTAAACAGCTTCTCCCAGTCCTTCCTGTAGGTCCCCTTCAGGCACTGGCAGGCTGCTATTAGGTCCCACTGGAGCCTCCTCCTCTCCAGACTGAACACCTCCAGCTCCCTCAGCCTGTCCTCATAGCAGAGCTGCTCTAACCCTCTGATCATTTTCATGGCATCCTCTAGATCCACTCCATCAGGTCCATGTCCTTTCTATAAATGAGGGCTCCAGAACTGGTTGCAGTACTTCAAGTGAGGTCTCACCAGAGCAGAGCAAAGTGGCAGAATCCCCTCTCTGGCTCTGCTGGCCACACTTCTTTTGATGCAGCCCAGGATATGTTTTGGCTTCTGGGCTGCAAGCTCACACTGTCTATGTCCAGATTGGAGTGGTCTGGAGGGGGTCTGGTTATTTTGGTTTACTCCAAAATGAGGAATAAGACTTTAGACTAGTGTTTGTGAGATGTGAGCTCAGTTCTTGCTGCAGCACAGAGTGCCTGGGGTGGCCAGGCTGCCACAGGAGATCCTGTGGGATAGACAGCCCCAGCTCGTGGGAGCATGGCAAGGCAAATGAAACCCTAACGGCTGAACTGCTCAGATAGGATGATGCTGAAAACCAAAGTGGACACTTTTATGGAGACTGCAGGTAGCACCATTTGGATGTGCTCTGGTGTAGCCAATATTAGAATTTAGCACTGAAGGATTCAGCACTTGCTGAAGTAAGTAGGAGAAAGTTGTATCCAGAGACTGCAAGGTTATTCTTTTGAGACCGAAAGAAAGCACTGTGGTCATCAGCAGACACCTTCTGACTTTCTACATCCAGCCTGGTGGTAGCACCTGAACTAGAACTTTGCTTCCAGAAAAACACCTGAAAACACGAGAGCTAAACCTGCTGCAATTCCGGGCCACTTGTTCCCTTCCAATAAGAAAGATTTTTCTGGTTCTGCATTTGTACAGCTACAGCTTCAGACCCTCATGGTCTTGTCTTTGCCTATGGATTAAAGACTCTGTTCAAATTTATGTTCAACACGTAAGTACTTGTGGGTTGTGATCAAAGCACCATATAAGCTCCCTTTGATACACAGCATGGATTGTGCTTTTTGACTTTCTCCCTCTCTGAGATGTTTTTCAATCTTTTAATCATTCCCCTGTCTGAATCCTCCACAGTTCCTGAGCTGGTGTGATTTGGAGGCAATGGCTGAAGTGAAGAGGAAGATAAAATCCTACACTTCTAAAAACGTTTCACTTATAACTTTTTTTTTTGTTTGTTTGTTTTTAATGCCAAATACCTGCTAGAGGCTGAAAATCCAGCACAGCCATGGAGAGTGAGTTGGTCTGTTGAGGACATTTGCTTTAGCAGCTATTCAAAGCCAAGCATTGGGCATTCACTTTGCTTCCCTAGCTCAGCTCCAGTGCTAGCAGATTTGGCTGTTAGCCAGCTCTAACTTCATACATGGTCATGAGCTGCACTTTCCAAGCAGCTGCATGGTATCAAGTTCTCTCATTGGTGTATTGCTGCTAACCTGCATGTTTTGGTTCCAAAACCAAGAGGGAAATGAACTCTCCAAGAGGTTTTAATAATACACAACCTGTCTGTGACAGAGACTGTGCCCTTTCTCTGTGCCTTTGGAATATGGATCCACAGCAGAGGTAGCACATAGGGTGGTGTCAGAGGCCTTTCAAGTCTGTTTAATGACCTCAACTCTTGTTAGCAAAGACCTGGCACCAATACAGTAAACTCAAACTTATCAAAAGGACACAGTAATAAAAGCTTATTTTGATGGTGGATGTCAGCACAGAGTTAGAGGGTACCACCAGCAGAGATCAGAGCTATGGCTTCAGAGGGAGCAAAGGATTAACAAGCAACTGCCTTGGGACTCATTAACTAAAAAACCAAAACAATAAACAAACAACAACAACAAAGACAAGATGGCCTTAATGAAATGGAGTTTGCTGGGCAAGAGACCAGTTGAAAGCACTTCACTAGCTGTAATAATGGAAAGAGGCTATGCCCCAAATCAAACTGCACTGCAACTGAAACAGGCCTTAGCATTTGAGAGAGTAATTAGCAAGAAAAGCTACTGCCAGTGCTGTGTGGCTGCTAGCCCCCCCTCCCCTCGCCCCCAGGCTTCCTACCCTTACTGGTGAGTTCTGCCCTCGGATGAAGTCTGGCTGTGCCCCCCACTCCTTCCAGCCTGGCCTTTTGCTCTCTCTGCCTCAAGAGGCAAATCTGTCAGCAGGGCAAGTGCATCGCAGCCTGGGGGCTGCAGGAACAGCTGATTGCTGTGGCACAGGCTCGGGGATGAAAGATGCTCCAAGCACAAATCATCACAATCACAGCTTGGTGAGGGTGAAAACAGCGTCTGCAGCTGCACCAGACTGGGGAGCACAAGTGAAACATAAGGAAACCAGCTGATGACTGCAGAGCTGCCACCTTCCTCACTGTACCCACAGCTGACTACCCCACGCTCTGATTCGGTGGACTCGGATCAGGTTTAGCAGGAGGGTTGGTCCATTTGTTTCCTGCAGCAATATGCCTGGTTGGGGAGAAAGGTTGCATGGCCAGGTTACTGTTGTTCCCCCTGCTTCTTCACATGAGGCACCACCTGTGGGCCCTGCTTAGCAATGGATCTGCAGGCACATATGGCAGAGTGCATGTGCGCAGGCTAAAGGCAGCTGTGATGCAGCTCGCAAGGCTGTAGAAAGCTCACGTAGCTGTTAGATAGCAATGTTGTATGTACCAAAATTTAGACAAGAATTCATCTGAGTAATTACTAGAGTAATTAAAATAGTTGTCACCACGGGAAGAAGCTGTGTGGAGCATTACTGTGTATTGACTTTGATGGGACGCGGTGTTTCTCCACCTGATAAATCAGGAGAGGACTTTAGTCCCATGAACCTCTGCTTTCCAGTAAGATCTTTAATTGACTTCTACATTAAGATTAGGAACTACTCAAAAACTGATTTATGCTGCAAGCAGTGAAGTGTTCCTTTTAATCTTCCACACCAAATATTTAAATGTCAATCTGTGAACATAACAAATTGCCCATTGAAACTAGAGCTGCCTTTGGAGGATGAGGGCATAGGCTGTGTTCTTTATTAGCCCTTTCCTAGCCCCTCTATGGTATTTTAAACCAGCATAAGTAAGTGAACTAGCATTAAAAGGCACAAAATAGTGGATTAACCACCCACCTCCATTATTTTCACCAGAAAAAAATAGCTTGAAGGGTTGCAAATGAAACACTTTGAGTTCAGATTTACCTAATTAAGGTTATTTAAAAGGCAAAAAACCCACCTCAGACACAACCCTCCAAAACATTACAGAAAAATTCTCATAAGATATTCCTTAAAAGAAAGTCTGGGTTGTTGTGTTGGGTTTTTTTTGTTTGTTTTAATTTTATATTGAATATTCATTTACAATAAAAAACAAACAAACAAACAAACCCCAACCAACCTAATAAAACCCCAACCACACAGCAAATCAAGACTTTATGAGCTGAAACTTCCCCGGCATTGCACAGCTGTATCAACATCTGGGCCAAGTCTGCCTCTCATGTCTTGGTGCTTCATACAGCTCAAGAGCTCTGATTTGATAGCACCAGATATAGTTAAAGAAAGGAATTAAAGAAAGGAGCAAAGAACCACGTGGAAATTATTACTGCCTCACTCTGTCTTGGTACCACACATAAAAGCAACTCCGATCATGTCAGATTCTCCCAAACACACAGCATGACGTGCTGAAACATCTCAATTAAGAGAAGTCAAACACAGAATTGCAGAATACAGCTGGTTGGAAGAGACCTGGAAGATCACTTAGTCCAGCTCTTGACCCAGCACTGAAGGGTCAACATTAAACCATGTCACTAAATGCCTGGTCCACATGCTGCTTGAACACCTCTAGGGATGGTGACTCCACCACTGCCCTGGGTAGGCCATTTCAATCTTTGCTAACCCCTCCAAGGAATAAATGTTTCTTAATATCCAGACTGAACCTTCCCTGGCACAGTTTGTCACCACTTTTTCCTCTAGTCCTGTCACCTGCCACCAAGGAGAAGAGTCTGCCACCTCCTTGCTCCAACTTCCCTTCATGTAGCTGCAGGGAGTGATGAGGTCTCCCCTCAGTCTCCTCTTCCCTAGGTTCACACAACAGCACCCTTCAAAACATGGAAGGGAAATGTTAAGATACACCTATACTGTAAGTGTCACACACTAGTTAGGGGTCTAGATGTGGTCAGTCTCTGTTTTATTGTCAATGCTGTCCTCTCTGAGCTGTCCCCAGAGAGAGCTGCCAGCCACCACTGAACCACCAGTGTCATCCAGCCAGCACAACTTCCAGAGTACTCTGGTAAAAGGGCAAGCCCCAAGCCCTTCTTGCTAGCTAATGAAGACCTAGCACCACCATGAAGGCAAGTAATTAACAACAACCTTTAAAAAGAAGTTGCTGTTGATAACTTGCCTTCAAAAAGCAGTCCCAGCCTCTTGATTAAATGCTATCAATGAATCACCATGCAAGTCCTGATATCCACCGTGCTCTGCATTTAGGGCCAAATATAGTCTAAACAGCCAAATAATCATGCTACTCTCTCAACACATGCACAATTTATGGGCACTGCAATATTTCAGCAAAGGCACCATTTGAAGGAGGAATGGGCCGCAGAACAATTAAGGATGAAAAAGAGTTTGGGCTGCCTTTGGCTTAGCAGCTCTCATCCGTCACAGAAGGAAATTTATGCTGCTGCAGAAGCCTGCATTGAAAGGCTAGGAGGAGAGCATGCAGTGGCCAGGAGGCTCTCTGCAGGGACAGAACCAGCCTTTTGGAAATGACATGCTTTTGTTAGCACTGCTGTCACTGAACAACAACAAAATCAAATCTTTACCTCTTCCATCACAGTTAGTTCTTTCAGTTTGATATTTACAGTAGTTGTGCCATGAGAATATTGCACTAGGCAGTTCCTTTTGGTCTAGCCTAGGGCTTCTTGCTTGAGAGCTGCTGGCTTAATTGCTACAGGAGTTCAGATTCCTCCACTGCATCTCTTTACTTCCAGGGATGGTCCAAGAAAGCCTTAAAATTATAGCTAGTTGTTTCTAACTCATTGACAACCAGAGCTACCTCCACATCACTATTTATTTTCAAACACATACCTTACCTTGGGTGTTTTGGCTTGGATGATGAACACCAAAGATAAATATAAGGACAAAGAGGTGAAACCTAATATCTGTTTACATATGTTGGGTAAACATAGATATTGCTTCAACAAGCGTAATTATGTGCTTAAACTGAAAAGCATGTGTAGGTGGAAAGCCAATCCTAAGCTGCAGAAACAGTTGACTACTAATGCTCAAGGCATCACCACAGCCCCATAGATGCAATATATTTATTTACTGGGGGTGGAATTTTTCCTTATTGCTTTTTTATTCAACCACCCACAGAAGTAGGACTGCAGTTCCCACACAGACAACACACACTCCATCAGCTGTTAATGTCCCCAGAACCACAATGGTAGCATAATTTTGGCTGGAAAATACCTTTAAGATCATTGAGTCCAGACATTA
The DNA here is from genome assembly GCA_013396835.1 of Psilopogon haemacephalus. NCBI lineage: Eukaryota > Metazoa > Chordata > Aves > Piciformes > Megalaimidae > Psilopogon > Psilopogon haemacephalus. The sequence goes on from VWZI01010881.1 coordinate 2,061,855, forward strand.
TGTTCTGACATTTTAATGTTAAACTACCAGAAAGTGTATTATATGGTATAATTTGAGGAGCAGGGTGGGCTTCTCTGCAGCACAGCTGGCTTTCATAGAGGCTCCTGCCTATCACTTGCTCTGCTTACATGGGCTGAAGTCTTCAAAAGCCCAAACATTTTTTAGCCGTGAAAAGTTTTGGCTTCATTGACTACTCTGATCCAAGAGCAAAATAATTCCTAAAAGTTTATTTCCTCATTTCTAGCTGCTACTGTTTTACATTGCAATGCACTGCTCAGAAGGTTCTAGCCAGCAATCCAGCAGCTGGAGGTGTTCAAATAACCTGTGAGATCTGATCACTTTGGTTTTGTTCACACCAGAAATGATGCCACTTGTGACTGGTATGGCTGTTCTTCCAAAGCTAAAATAGTGTGGAGAGCACCTTACTGCTGAGTAGAATCAGAGAATCACAGAATGCATTGGGTTGGAAGGGACCCTTGAAGGTCACCTTGTCCAACTGCCCTGCAATGAGCATGGGCATCCCCAACTAGATCAGGTTGCTCAGGGCCCCATGAAGCTTGACTATGAATATCTCCAGGGATGGAGCCTTGGCCACATCCCTGGGCAACTTGTTCCAGTATTTCACTACCATCATTGTGAACAACTTCTTCATATCTAATCTAAACTCTTCTGCTCTAGTTTAAAAGATGCTGCTGATTAGGCTTGACGCTATCAGGCTCCTACCTATCACTATCAAACCCCCACTCTCTCAAAGATCATGTTGTTGGTGCTTTGCTGCTCTCAGATGTGTTCAGCATATGGCTGAAGTTTGCAAGTCTTAGTCTTTTAGGATCAAGTGCAGGGAAAGCTGGAGGCTGCTGACTTGGTGGTGGTTCTGTGTTCGTTTGAGGCTAATTGTAATATTTTAATGAGAGAAATTAGATTATTGGCTGTGGAAGGAAAAAAAAGGTGATGCCTATGTTACCCACTCTTTCTGCCAGGATGTATGAAAACACAGCCACAAAGAGAAGACAATCTCTGCCTGGCTATTGCTCTATTAACTCTTCTGCCCGACCTTGTACATTTTCCAACTAATCATTCTGCTGCTAACCTCTCTTGCTTCCCTTTCCAGCTCACCCTGCATGTAAGAAAGATTCTGAGATAAGGGAGGGGGTGGAAAAAAGGTGGAAGAGTGGTTAGGAGCCCCTCCTGGACACTCTGACTGCTGGGAGGGCTCTTGTATTTCTGCATGACTTTTAACTTGTATATAACTGTATACAGCTGTAAATATTTGTAATGTACACATATGATTCTAAGTTGTGCTAAGCTGTGAATATAAAGCTTCATTCTTTAACTTCTAGTTGGCTGAGTTTAGTCTGGGTGAATCATTGGTGCAGGATGGGGGGGTGGGTGATGCCCAGAACCACTACTGCTTTAATCACAAGGTGTATGGGGAGGGCTCAGAGGAAAGAGAAAGATATAGGTAATCTTGTAAAGAGGATTAAAATGTAGCCAAACAGGGCTATATTTTGCATCTCAAATGTTGTGTGGACTAAAGTTATGAGGAGGTAGAAATGCTGGGGGAAAAATTTTGATAGGGTAAGAACTGCAGTAGGTTAGTTTCCTGAGCTCCAGTGTACAAAACTCATTTCTCCAACATTCATCCTGCTCACTGCAGAGTTTGAACTGCTGAGCCAAATTCTACCCCTTCCTTTGGAGCAATTTGCAAGCCTCACCTGGGAGGAAAGCTCCCTGACATCCTTGGCAGCTCTGACATATTCTGCCATGCCAAGAAAACTGCAGGTCCTGAATGAGTGGAGAGGCTGTGTTACAGCCATCCCTTCTCAGATCACAGGCACTTGGAACATTAAAAAACAGAAAATACACCTAATTTAGAGAAGGAAAAGAAAATCATGAGACTGATCTGTTTCATCTATGAAAACATTGAAAGGGGAGAGACTACAGTTCATTTTTCAGTGCAAATAAATAGGTGTTTATATATCCTGTCTTCTTCTGCATACCTACACTGCCTGCAGAGCTCTGTGGCTTTTCCTTTGTTCAAGACTTAATTGTTCTGAGTATTTACTGCCCATATCTGCTAAGCACAAATGAGGTGTTTCAAGCTAGCTGTACTTTAGCTGGTGAGGTTTTTNTTTTTTTTTTTTTGAGGGGGTGGGGGGAGAAGGAGGAATACAATGAAATCCTGAGATCAATATATCAAGTTAAATAATTCATAGCTCTCCCCTTGTATAGAAAATGAGTCTATTCCCCACCTCCCCACACCCTGTACCGTTGTTGTTCTATTATCTGTGTGAGCCAGGCATTGGCAAGGAGAGGGGGAAAAAATGACAGGACTTTGTAAGAGAATTTAATGAAGTGGCTCCAAATATTGTATCAAAATAAATGAAGTGAATAATGCAAGAGCTCATTCCAGGTCCCTTCTACAACAATAACTATTGTGTGAGCAGCACATCTGAGGAGATGGGGATGGATGGATGAATGCAGAGGTGCTGCTCCTGCACATTACAGAGCAGGGAACAATGGGCAGCCTGAATTGCTATATTTAATGTCGCTAATTCTTGGAGTCCAGATACTCAGGAAGAAAACAGCAGGTGGTAAAAGAGGAGGAGGAGGAATTATCAGCCTTTCTGATCTCACTTAACTGTTTTGCTTCTGTTTAGGATGGAGGAAAACAGGCTGATTGCACGCCTGCATCTTTGAACTGCTGTGCAAGCCCATCATGCTTTTTTGAGTGGCTTGGTGACAGTTATCAGCACACAGAGCTGCTGGCCTCCCACTAGGAGAAAAATACTCACTTGGCACTTCCACTCACAAATTATCTGCTTTTTATTAAAAATATATGCACTAGGATTCAATAGAAATGGCCCTGAGCCAGAACACTTGGCCCTGCCACCGCAAAGCTCTGATGTGCAGTCTGGTCTGGGCTCAGCTCCAGCAGCAGATACCACTACTCTTATTTTCAGCTCTGAACCTCCAGTGGGTTCGGTTCAGTGGACCTTCTGGGTTTGCCAGCACTCACAGCTGCACTCAGAAAGTTCAGGGGTGGCATGGAAGTGCCCTGCTTGGGTCCACACTAGCACCCTGAGTTTGCAAATGTGGCTGCACATCCCCTTCATAATCCATTGTGAATGATTCCCCTTGGTTTCTGCAGTCGTGAAAGAGGAGCTTTTATCCTGACACAGAATCAAGCACAGGGACTCAGACACTGACAGATTTCCTATTCTCAACTTACCATGATTTCTTGACACTCTTAATAGGTAGGGGACAGCTGTTACTCTCTGGATCTTTGCAAAATACCTTTTTATTGCTCCTGCCTAGATGAAGAATCCTTCACACTAGTACTGCCGCTCTGGGAATGGCAGTGAGCACTCTGGTAATGCATAGTGCTAGCAGCAAAACTCATTCCAGCTTCTCTTAGGTCTGTCCCTGCACCTTCTAGGACTGGCACTGTAAGAGGCTGCCCAGATGTCCCTATTTGGGTACCTGCAGAGGCCACTGGTTGCTGGTGACCAGGAGTGAGGGCACGACAAGCGCCCACAGCTGTGACAGCCAGGCACAGGGACATTAGAAATCCAGGTGGGGAATCAGCAGAGAAAGCCACTGCAATGTTACTTTTGCTTGTAACTGTTCCACGTGCATCTGCTCTAATTTTATCTGACTCCTGACATTCCCCAGAGGGCTGGCAGGGAGAAACCAGGAAGTTGGCACCCTCCCACCCTGTCCCAACTCTGCCACCCATGGCAGGCTCAGCAAGTGTCCTTCTCTCCTTCAGAGACACATCCTGCACCCTCCAGTGCTGTCCATCCAGCCTGTCCTAACCCAATTGCAATTCACTGACAGCTTTACTTGCAAATTCCCTCTCTGCACAGCTCATGCTAAGAACCTTAATATTCCTGCAGATTCAGAAAGGGGATTTCCAACAAGCATTAGGAAAATTAAACTTCTCAAGAGCTGTCTCAATCTGACAAGCTATTTCTAGCTCTTCAAAGTACAGTAAGTGAAAATATTAAAATGGGGGATGGGCAAGCTGTAGTAAGCAAACGATGAATTAAGGCTAGAAAGGAGGACAGCAGAAGTTTGCTTTGCATATACATAAGGCATACATATATGTATATACACAGAGACATGAATATGCATTGTTTAAGGCTTCCTACTGCTCTATAATAGAAAATTATAAACTCCCACCCTTTGCTCTCACCCAGAGCCAAAGCAGCAAATAACATTTGTGAGTGGGGCACTTCCACCAGTGACTGGTGCTTTGCAGGCTGAAGACACCTGGCTCGCTGCAAGTCCTGCACTGTTCCTTACATCTCAGGTCTGCTTTCAGGGGTGCTCAGTAGTACACAGACAGGCTGTTCACAGCTCCCAAAGCCCAGAAATGCAGCGATTGTTGCTGTGTCCCTTCCCAACAGGTCAGGCTACACAATGGCTGTGATGTCCCAGTTTAGCAAAGTCCTCTTCTGCTCCTTTTCTCCACTCCACTTTCTCTTTTCCCATCCTCTATAGAGCATTCAATCCTACACCCAACTGGAGGAGAGGCTGTTTATAGCCCAGACATTCCTGGAGGGGTGAGAAGCTGAACCAGGCTTTCGAGATGTAAGGGTGTGACTCTGAGGGAGGTGAGGGTGATGCTAATTTTTAAGTAGCAGCAAAACATGATGTAGCTGTTAACAAAATTTTCCACACTCCAAAATGGCTCTTGCTCCAAAACATTGAATTTCCCTCTGGTTTGAGGTCTGATTTGAGTAATAGTGCCCAGCTTGTCTGTCTGTCCCCTTTCTCTGCTGCTGCTTCACTGCAATCATTCCCAGCAGCCTCACAAATCATATTAAAACTGGGTTAGAAGAGCATCCTCTTCAATTACAGTCCCTCATCACTGCTGCTTTAGGAGGGAGGGGACACAGGGTCTGTACTAGACCAAGGGACAAAACAATTAGAAGAGCTGATTAAAATCCTATTGCTCTTCAGGGGCTGCTGTGATTGTGTGAGGCCTCTGTGGTAAGATGAAAAAAACCCCAAATCTTTCTGTGTTTACATACACAGTCTGCCAAAAAATGCCTCTTCAGCTGTATGAATTGATCTTGCATTATTGAGAGCTGTATTGAAGCTACAGCCCAGGCTGTGCAGAGAACTTGGTACAGAGATGGATCTGAGCAACACCTGGGATTTTGCAATATTACAAAACATTTTGTGTCCAATCACAGCAGCCGGATACTATTATTTGGTTAAGGTAAAAACACAAAAGGGACTGATTTGACCTTGCTATCCTAGCTGGCAGAGCAGAAGAGAGTGCCAAACAGTAAGAGCAAAGCTATTGATTAGCCCTGAGAGTGAGGGCTGATGAAAGAAAGCTGTAAAAGGTTATTAATGGCAGAGAGGAGCAGTGATTTGAGCTTTTGGCTTGACGACAACAGGATGGAAAATGAGTGTCTGCAGTCAATCAGACAAAGGACTTGCTAGAGAAACAGGAAGGTATGAGATGCATCTGTACTAGTTGGAAACTCCCACCAGAAACAGATAATATGGATACAGATCATCCTGTTGAGGGAGCATCCCAAGAACATCTGGAGCAGCAGCAACATCACCTTCCACCAAAGACCATGGCCCTGTTGTGCAACACTGCAGACACAGCAGAGTTGTGCAGACTTTTGTCTAAGCAAACAGTCCAGAAGGTGCCACACAGAAAGCACGTGGATTGTCAATGCTGGGAGAAGAACTAAAGCTCCGGGGACCAGTCTAACATCTGCTGTTAAGCCCACACTTCTCTATTAATATTCACTGAGATACCCAAGAGCTCAGTCAGCCCTGCATGCTCATAGGCAGAGGTAGGTGGTGATACCTCTCAGTTCTGCAGTGGGGCCTCATGGGATGGCAGAAGGGTGGAAAAAATGGTCATCTACTCAGAGAACTTCTAATTTTGGTGGATCACAGAAAGGGACTGGCTCTGTGCTTGGCTGCATAGCATCACCTACGCAGGCATGTGTCTGGGACTTGCAGGACTAGCTCCTAGAACTGGTTGAGATACAAACATGAAGCAGCAGATGGGGGATGAGCTGCAGTGAAAATCTGTAGCTGCCACTGGATCTGTGCTTCTGCTGAAGGTGGCTCGACACATCCAGTGTGTGCCAAAGTTAGCAGTGCTAATGCAAAGTACAGCCACCTCAGTCCTGCCCCTTTTTCTCCTCTGCTCATCTGTTCTTGCTCAGCTCAGTGAGATGTTGAAAATGGGACTTTTAGTCATCTTTGTAGTCTCCTATCACCAGGGCTGAGCAGTGGAGCCCATGGGATTTGCTGTAGAAAGATGTAATTTAATTACTAGAAGCAAAGGTCTGAACATGAATAAGCATGTCCCTGTTACACTTTAAAGCTGGTGCTGATAATACTGGTTTGAGTTGTGTCAGGTGCCAGAGAACTGGGGTACCAAATAGCTAACATTCAGTCACTGTCAGTATGCTACACCGCATGAGGCGGAGAAGTGGCTGTGACTTACACAAGGGGAAACACAGACTCATAGAATCATTAAAGTTAGAAAGGACCTCTGAGGTCATCAAGTCCAACTGTCAAGCCTGCATCACCACACCCACCAAACAAAGTCCCAAAGTGCCACAGCTACATGTTTTCTTGAACCCCTCCAAGGATGGTGATTCAACCTCTTCCCCGGGCAGCCTGTTACAATGCTTGACCACTCTTTCAGTAAATAAGTTTTTCCTAGTATCCAGTCTAAACCTCTCCTAGCAACAGGAGGCCTCATTTGCACTCACAGAAACAAGGAGGGGGTTTTGGTAGATGGTGCAAACAAACGTGGTTCCGTACTGATTGTGTGCCTCCAGGCTCCGGGGGCTGGTTTAAGGAGATAGAAGCAGGAACTTGTCGTGTGTAATCTACTAGCCATCTCTGCAGCCTGACAGGAATTTCTTAATGTGCATTGGCAGTACACACAAACAGAGTAGCAGTGCTGCTTCTCCAGCCATTAATATTACATACGTGGGCTGCTTAATTTGCTGTTCCTCGCAGAGCCCGAGCAGGAAGCCTGCATAATGAAGGATGTGTTGACAGAGGTCTTCATATCAAATCAGCAAAAAGGTAGAAAATGGTTCAGTTTTGAGCACACTTGCTCGACTCAGGTAACCTTGGCTCTTCTAACACTCCTGATTATGGGCACGATGGACCAGATGCTCTGCTCTCCTCACACCCTTATTGCTGCCACTTTTGAACTTTGTCTATTAAAGCTTTCACCACGAAAACAAATAGAACAATGCCAGTCGCTAATTTCACAGGAAACAGACATTCTTTATGCACGATGGTCATTCAGAAATCACCCATTTGGCGTTAAGTACATAAACAACCCCTCTTCAAACAGTAAGAAATTAACTGAAAGCACAACACAAACCTGTCTCCTCAGCACTTTGCAAGTGAAATCCTAACTCGTTTTAGAGCTCTGTTGGTCTCCTACCCATCTCCGGTTGGCAACTCATTCCGGGGCTGTGGCTGCAGAGCTGTAACACTCTGCATGGACAGGATATGGTGCTACAATAAACACAGAGAAACGTGTGACTGAGTTCCCTGGCTTTCAAGGATTAAATAAATTAATAGCTGAGAATCTTTTAAAAATACTTGAGACACTTCCTAAGCACAACACTTGGCAGTGACAGCTCCTTTCCTCAGTAAGTCTTACTGAACTTTGCTTGATCACTACATACCTGAGTCCAACAAACACTCTCTCCACTAAGTACCACATGGGAAACACTCTTGTAAATTGTAGTACATGAGTCCTTTAGCTCTCACTAAGGATCTTCCACAGAGCAGCAGCCTCGCAGACCTCAGGGGAATGAAAGGAGGCAGTCTTGGAGGAGTTGAACGTACAACAGAGCTGAGCTGAAATGTCTCCAGAGCGCTCATTTCATCTACATCTCATTCATTACGGAAACGAGGTGTGAAAGTAGTTTCTGAAGCTACTTAGTGCAGTTTCCACATCCACTTAATACCTATTCTGATTTCTAAAACCACTTACCTCCCCTGAACCCTTATTCCAAACCAATTATTTATCTGCATTGCTCAGACTTTGAATTCACTGGTGTATTAATGCAGCTTGGTCTAAGCCACTATATATTTAAGATTGCTGAAGGGGAAGCCTTTAAGATGAAGGAAAACAATAAAGAAGCAGCTTACCTGATTTATAGCACCGTCGAGTTTCTGCTCATTGTATTTATGCATGAAGTGCCTAAAAAAAGCCAAACTGCATCAGGAACTCTTCTTTTGTTAACATGGCTCTATCAGTCTATCCACTCACATGAAAAGAGACTGAACTATGAAAAAAATAAAGCAACTGGGAAAAAAACCCCACCCTACTCACAGGAGGCTGCTTAGTAGCACCTGAGCTTTTCACCAGGTTTAAGAGATTGTCAATGGGGGTCACAGCTGCAAACCATTAACTTCATGCAGCATCTAAGCACGACCACTGCTCTTACAAGAAGAGAATTTATGCCCCCTTCATTTGCTAAAAGGGATTCTCATCTAATTGCCTGAAACATAATCTTTGCCCCTTGATATGCTCCATGATGCAGAAGCTCCCACTAAAAACCTGGGCCCTGTGATGTGAGAAAGGTGAATACAAACACACACCAACAGGTAGATGGATACCTACACCCAAAAATCTACAGAGAAAGTTGATTTATTCTGCTATTAGCAGATTAATTAAGAGTATTTGCTTGCATATAAATGGTCACAATCCTGGCTTCTCCTCAGGATCCTGCCCAATGACTGTGATACATTAATGAGTGTTGGAGGAGACTAATGCCACTTTTTGGTTTTGCCATAGATTTCCTGGTGTTACTTTGGGCAAACCACTTAACCTTGGTATTCTCCATGTCAATAAGGAATCCACCTTGCTCAGAGCATTTTTTGATCTCTGGACAAAGAACACTCTAAATACTAGGTATTATTTATAGTACTGCCCTATGGATAATAGCAAGCTACAGCTGTTAGAGACAGCAGGGACCTCTGAGCAAGCAGAAAGGCATAAATCTGAATGTCAGTATCCTTAGTGTTGTAACTGGCGGCTGTTTTGTCCTAGGAGAGCATTTCAGTGGTTTGTGCTACCAGATGAACTTGCTGTTAGTTCCTCGTGTTCTCCAGAGGCAGCTAACACAGAAATCTGGATTTACCATAGCAGCTCATGGGTAAAGTTTCTGACAGGCTGCTCCCAGTGTGGCTTCTACCTGCTCTTTCTGAAGAAGATTGGCCACACAGTGATGCTTCTGCAAGGCAACCTTGCATGGATGCACGCATCTGACCTGCACAGCCTGCTAACTGAGATTTAGTCTCTTTCATCCTGAGCTCCACAGTACTAAGGGTAAATCTCTACAGACAAAATGTAGCGATGTGTAAAAAGCACCCAGAAATAGCTTCAGAACTGGAGAGGAGAACCTGCTGGGAGGCTCCAAGTGCTTTGCCATGGCATCAAGGCTGCTTCTCTCACCTGAGTACTCACCTGGAGTTATACCCTGTACTGTGCTGTACTTCTTGCTGCACTTTGTCCTTCAGCTTACGCAGGAGCTTGAGCAGAGGTGCAGAAAGTGAGCAAGGACCACTTCATGTACATGTAGTTAGCTCCAAAGTTTTGGGCACACTGGATCTATTTACCCCAACTTACTCTTTTAAAACTGTTTTCAAAAGCAGATAAGCGAGTGTGGATCATCCTCAGAGCACCAGCAGCAGAAATCCACATGGCAGACTCTCAAGCCAGGAATATGCCTGTGGATTTATTTGCAAACAGTTTCAAATCCTGTAAGGGTGACTTGGTGCAAGCACAGTGGTAGCATAACATGCTGCTGATGTCGTAACTTCTCCCCCCAACACTGCAGAATGTCAAACTTGGTGACTAGATCGTGCCAAGAGCCTTAATTCACTGTTCCATCAAAGGACAAGTCTCCATATTGCTGCCAGTCACTTTTAGGGTAAATGTTCTGACAGTGAAAGGAAAGAGGCGTTCAGAGTAGGAAAAAAAAGATGAAGCCACTAAAATGCAAATTTTATTCACAGTTGGCATGTTTATAAATATATATATATTACATTCTTACAATCTACAGTACATTCTAAATATAGAGGGATTCAATCTAAGTGTTTGTGGGAGGGTGGGTGTGTATTAAACTGAGCAACCTAGATTCAATGACAGAAAGAGACTTAATAACAGAAGCAGGGCAAGGACTCACTCTGTAAAATAAAGGAAAACTTGAAACATAAGCTGAATTTTTAGTTAGTGCTTTGGCACTTTGCCACTGGTCACTGGAGATTGCTTTTGGACCTCACAAAAAATGTCATGGTTTTAGGGCTGGAGGGCACGTTGGATTCAAAGGTTAATCGCTGAAATCCTACCATATGTACATCCTTATCGGAGGAAAACAAAAGATAATCATCACCTCTGGGAGAAACAAATGTTATCTACCAAGTTTAGCTGCTCAGGTTTCGATGTTGAATGTGCAGCACTCCTCTGTGACCTGAGTACCCTCTAAACGTGCTGAGCAGGGGCCTTAAAGAAGCACAAGCACCGAACAACCTGACCTCTCCCGAGGAAGAGGACAGACAAACAGGCAGTTGCTGTTGGTGTGTGAGTTCAGCACAGGTTACACTTACCCGGGAGAGAGTGGCCAGCTTTGGTAAATGACAGCACGTAAAGCAAGTACCGGCCTGGTACCAACAGTGCCTGCGCTTGGCAAGAGCACACCGTGGAGAAGCCAATGTGCATGGAAGGGCTGGAAGAAACCAGAGGCTTCCGAAGTTGACTGCTGCTAGAAAGTGCCCTCGGGATAGCTCCAGGGGAATGGCTGGGAATACAAATTTGAAAGAGGACGATCAATTAAAGTGGGCTTTTAAAAATAGCTTGCTCTCTCAAACTTTCCAAAACAGACCTTCCTTTACAGGAGTGGTTTTCTAAGTACAGATTATAGCTTCCCCTCTTTTACAATTTAAGAAATACTGAAAATTGGCTGGCAAAGTTTATTACCTTGGCATCTACTTAAAAGGAGAGTCTCAGTTTTTAACTGTATATGTGAATCCATTCTCAGTGCTTGGGAGGCAAACATGCTGGTTTGTAAAGAGCCCAGTTACTCTTTTCCCCCCTCCAGATTCTTTGGAAACTCATGACTTTTCAGCTCTGGGAGCTACTTTGCTCACACTGTTGGGTTTTGCCAGCTTTAAATGAATGTTCTTGGATGGATATTTTCTGCATGTGGCTTGAATGACATGCTCTCTTCTTGGATCTATTTATTCTGAGACTGACTTTTTTCCTCTTAACCAAAGCTTGCAATATTGAACAGTAGAGCTGTGCGAACTTTGTAATACCCAAACTTCACTGGAGTTTGTTATATTTATTGATTTCCTGGGAAAGCTCAGAGAATGAGACCATATTATTTTGCTAAGTTTTTTTTCCTTTTTATTTTTCTTTTTTTTTTCTTTTATTTTCTTTTTTTTTTTTTTTTTTTTTTTTTTTTTTTTTTTTTTTTGTGTTACCATGCATCAAAAAAACCCACACACATCTCTCACTTCCATCTCTGAGCACAGAGACTTGAATTTTAAGAGCTGTCCAGGATCTCTGCTCTCCCAGCTCCTTTTGGGTGTCTTCTTGGGGCTCCACTGAGTCATCCACCAGCTGATTCTCATTATCAGTTTTGCCCCATTACCCAAAATTAAAGGCAGAAGGTGAGTGAAAAACAAATAAACAAACAAACAAAAACGTCTTTTGTGTCTCATTACACATTTTCATGTAGTCTCTCCATGTAGTTTTTAAGCTCTTTGCACTCTCCCAGGTCCATATCCTGACAGACCCATTTAATATCATCCTCACTACTCATCAAGATTGAGTTGACAGTTGGACAGCCATCATCAGAGGAGATGGTAGTAAAGGTGGTGAATTTAACCCGTTTCCTCTTAGAGGTAGGAGAAGCAGTTGGTTCACTTTTCTGTTCCTTCCCTTCAGTGAATGTGGACTCAGTAGAGCTGAAAGATTGTCCATTAATATTTTTGGCGGCGTTTGTGTTGAGGAGATATTTGCTCTCTTCGTAGTCCACTCCTCTGTCAATGGCTGTGATACGTTCATCTTGCTGAGATGAGAAGTTTATGTGATTCTCCAGAAGTTCAGTCCTGTTGCTCAGCCCAACCCAGTCATGAGAGTGGCTCATGCCTTCTTGCTCTTCAAAGGGAACTTGTTTGTTTCGGTACTTCAAAGCAAAAGTGACACAGTTGATAAGGAAGACCAGAATTGCTAGGCAAAAGACTCCCAGAAGCGCATACATCCCTATCTCCAGGTCGCTGAGTCCCCTGGGGGTCTGGACTAGGTCATTCTCTTCCAAGTCTTCGTTGTTTCTTGGCAGATCCACCTGAGCAGGGAAGCTGGTGAAGTCTATTGGGATGTTCTGCAGGTGGCTGTCATCATCCAGGAGGCTTTCTCTGTCTTCTTTTTTACTTAGAATAGACCTCTGAGTGGTGGTTCCTCTGCCTTGCTCATGGCCCATGGAGGAGCTGTAGTACTGCCCATCTAGCCCAGCTCTTTCCTGCAAGGTGGTTTTCGGACGTCGATCACTGGCACGATTTTCTAGGTGGACACCAGCACCTCTGTGTTTGCTGTCACTGATGTTAGGGTTGGCATCACTCTGCCCAAACTTGACTTTAATGCTGCCACTTCCGACAGCTAGGATGCTCTTTCTTTTGGATTTCTGGCATGATTCACTGATCACCATCTCTACCTTCACCAGTGTCCCCTGGCCTTCTGTCTCAGCAGCAATCACAGGCCACTTGAATTTGGGGTCATGGTGAATGGAGACCACCTTCTCATCCAGAGATGTAGCTGACAAGGAGAAGTCTTTGGAGTCATAAATATCCAGAGGCATGACAGATCCATCACTGAACTGGATCCAGCAGCTGATGGCTGCTTCCTATAACACATAAAACAAATATACACACACCCAGAATAAACACTGAGGGAAATATGTTCTGCCCTGCTGTATTCCCTCCTCCTCACAAATCCATACACCATTTATAACCAGAAAGGAAATAAAAAGGGAGAGCAATAAAATTAATAACTTGCCAAGATGTGAAGAGAAATACTAGTTTAAAACATCCATTGGTAATAAGATTTGTTTCCTCAAAGGTGCTTAAAGGAGCTGTATCCCCTGGGCTCTGCAGAATCTACTTCAGCACCATAATAAATTGCATGTCAGAAAGCATTACCAGCAACTGAGATCATTTACTGTTGTATATTTAAATGAAAAGAAAAAAAACCCCATTATTTCTAAACTGCTTAAAATACAAAGTCTCCTCTTATTATACAAAACACACACTGAAAAATACCTAATATAGCAAGTAGGTCCTTATGGCTCCATACCTTCAGTCTTTGTTTTTTGTCTCTCAAATTAAATAAGTGTTTTGTACCAGCAGAGGAAACCAATCAGTTGCTTTTTTAGGAAATAGCCAGGGTAATTTTCATGCTTGTTAGCAATCAAAAGTAAGACAATAATAAAGTTTAATCTTGTGTCACAGCGATGAAGATTGTAGACTTCAGAGGGCATGGAGGCTTATGGAATGTAAATGGGTCAGAGCTGAGCACTAATTCTGTACTTGCACATGTGTAATGGTGCAGTCTTCCTGGGAACCTTGGCTTTTGGTTTCTGACTTGAGAGATTTTAAAGCATTAGAATTCAGAAAACATATGTTCACTCATTTCTGAAAATCATGTCCTCTAAGGACTCTCAAAGGGCTACTGAAAATTGTTGTCCTACCTAAAAAATCTTGTAACCACCCTAGCGATTTGCAGACAATCTTGGAATATTATTTCTTGCTTCTGATGGTCTCACTTGCTCCGTTTTGCCTGGGATGTTTGCACCTTTTTAGACACTGAAGAATCCACACCAGAAAGACTCCTGGCTAGATGAGTGGACTCTGGTGTCTGAAGTGATGTGAACTCTTGGTAAGAGTTGGGATCACCCTGCTCTGAGATAGAGCCTGACAGATAGACAAACACCCAATCAACAGATTGATAACCACACAAGCAGGACTCTAAAAGTCTTCTTTCTATAAATATTTTTTTTTCCCCAAACAGACAGTATTTACATTCTAACTCAACATGTATACAGAGAATAAACACATAGAATTATCTTGTCAACTGTGTCTGGCACATAGTCATTCACCTGTTCAGATCACGGGGAACAAGCCTCTGGTCTTTTGGGATCGTAACGTGCATAATCTAGTGGCCTGATTCTGAAACTCTTCCATCCACAAAGCTCTTCTTGCTTCAGTGGGAGATTTACTTCTGCCTCTATTTCCGGACAGAGCCCCAAGACTTTGCTGACACTGTCATAAATCCTGGCTTTGTGTTTATTAATCATTGGATATTTCTTGAAGGCCGCATAGAATTTATGTCATCCACTCTCATCCTCCCACTGCGTTGCTTAAACCTGCATAATCGTGTAATAATTTTGCACTGCTTTGATTACAGGGATTGTGCTCTGAAAATCATCTGCTAAGCAATAGAAGGAGTCAGATGCCTTTCAAAGTAGAGTCAGTCCTTGAAAGGTGGAAGGTGCACATCTTCATCCAGCTGTTCAGATCATGGGGAATAAGCCTCTGGTCTTTTGGGAGTGTATCGTGGATAATCTAGTGGCCTGATTCTGAAACTCTTCCAGCCATAAAGCTTCAGTGGGAGATTTACTTCTTCCTCTGTTTCCAGACAGAGCCCTAAAACTTTGCTTAAACTTCACTGGTTTAATACTGACACATTCTGGCTGCACCTGCATGCAGAGAGAGACTCCTCTAGGCTCCATTTCTGGGAACTGAAATGTTAGTGGTGGGCAGCATGCTGGGACCAAATGCCATCAACCCCACCTTTTGCACTGATTTCAAGGCAGTTGGTTTAATCCCCTATGTCAGCAATGGATTAGCTCACCAGCCTTATTTCTAGCTGCCTGGCATTGATTTCTTTAACTCCTGGAATACTATGGGAGCCTGATTTTTATCACCCTATAAAGACAGCAGTTCTGCGTCATTTCTCACTATGCATCACAAGGATAAGGCCATATTTCAAACATTCATGCCATGATCATTTCCCTTTAAAGTCCAGAACATGTTTAAGCATTAGGAATCCAGTGTATCCTCCATGTAAATCTCAGATTGATGGATTTGGGTTGGAAAAAAAAAGTTTACATTTCAAATGTAAATAGAAGCACAAGGGCAAATATCAAGCATAAGGGACTGACAGGACATGGCAGAGTTCAAAAGCCCATGGTAACTTGGTTCTCTAATATAGGGATGAAGAATAACAGGGAAAAAACCAAACAGTTTATGGAATCATGGATCAGGAAATGACTCAGTGATGCTAATTCATATTCTAGTAATGAATCAGAATGGAAGGGATGTTCTCTAACATCTTAAAATGCCCACAGAAAGTAAGGGGAGGAAGAAGAGTTTGCCAGTTGCAAAACACTCTCTCATGCAAGGATGTTCTTAAAGAGTTGATCTCACTGCCTGTGGAGGAAGGCTGAACTTGGCAATCAAGTCAGCAATATCTCCTGTGATTTAGCAGGTGCTGGATGGAACAGAAAGTGGGACTGTGTTTATAGGGAGACTGCTGTTGCTTAATTATGACACCTCATTGGGTCACGTGTGTAATTTATGGGATGTAGCCATGGCAGGTGGGGTATGGCTGTTTGCTGTGTAGACATAGTGACAGTTTTGATTTTCTGTTAGGGTACCTGGTGCCCTTCAGAAAATGGTGCCCATGAAGAAACTGTTTTATTAGCATCTCATTAATAAATATCTGCTTGATCCTATCAGCTTCTAAGTTGAGTACAGTGAATCTGAGTGGTGATCTTTCACAACACAATGTTGGGGGCAATAGTACCTGCTTTGGTGATTGGAGCAGCTCCTGAGCTACTGCTGTGGCAAAGATGGCCTTGTTGCTTCCTGGACTGAGCTGCAGAGAAAGCGACAATCCAGTCACCAGCTGCACGCCGAGGTCAGTTATTGTCACCTTCTCATCCAGAACTGTCACTGTCTTCTCAGCCAAGATAGCATCTGAAAGGGGGGACAATATCTGAAAAGAAAAATTGAAGTTGGCAACAGTCATTTTGCATAGTACCAAGCAAAACAGCTACATGGAGCTACTCTAACACAGATAAGGGAGATTTACGTTAATGAGAAGAATTACTTTTAGCAGACAGATACTATTAAAATATGGCTTTTTAAAATAGCTAGTCACATTTTATAACTCTCCCATAACAATAAGGTGCTTACAGCATCTTTTACCAACAGAATTCTATTCAGCTATACTGTTCACCTCTGTGCTGTGCTAACCACATCTGTTTCAGCTGTATTAACTACTTGGAAATGGAATCTTTATATGAAATGCAATTGTTTTATTAATGCTCATGGGTTTGGGTAGCATATGCATAATGCAGTCTGTAGATTTAAATAAGATCCCTACAATCAATGACAGCAAGAAGGCTAATGGATTGCTACAATAAACACTTATGGTACAGTCTACAAAACTGACTGAGAAAATTAGTTTTGGTTACAAAACTGTGCATGGAGGTCACTGCACTGATACATGACATCCAAAGATGCTCATTAGGAAGCAAGTTGAATTTAATGATCCATACAGAGTACAGAACATTTTGGAAGCAGTTTATAAGACACATTCTTTAAACACAACTTGCTCTCAGCTCTTTTTTTCCCCTTGGATTTTTCTTTCCACACTTCTATGTGCATTTGTAGGAGCACTGTTAAGTCCCAGAGCTTTGGAAAGTCATTCAGAAAATCTTCACAGATTTTGGAGGAAGTAAAAATCTCAAATTCCATTTTCCAGCCCTGACAACCTGTGTTATCGTACTGATAGGTGTGGTGGTTGTTTTCTGGTGTGGCAGTTTGGGATGATGAACCTGTTTGCAGAGCTGGAGTATTTTTTTCCTGTTCAAGTGCTCCTTAACATGTTTTTCACTCTGTAGTATCACTGGATTCATCATTTCTCCCCACCCCTTCTTTTCTTCTGGGACTCTATTTTTCTAGGCCAAGTATTTCTCTGCACAGCAGGAGGGACTATACATGAAGAGCTGCCAATGACATGATGTATAGGTTTAGGTGAGTTGCTTCAGAGTAGCTCTCATATGGTGCTATTTATAGGTCATATTTTGGCCATATTGGCTGACACCAATGAAACTAAATCTGCATCCTTGGAGGATATTGCTTAGTTGTCACTAATCAGTCAGTCTTTTAACATCATTCTAGAAGTACCAGCTGTTATTATGGCTCTGTGCATACTCAGAATGTGTCCTAACAGTTCTATTTTCTAGCACACTGCTTGAGCTTGCAAGGTGTGTAAGGATTTGGCACCTTGAGACTTGTATTCCAGTCTCAGCTCCTCAACTAACCTTAATTGATTTTACTTTACTCTTTTGTGGTCTAGTGTAGGCTTTGAGAAGGCTGAGCTGTTTCACCCACTGCGTGCCTGTGATAGCCCATAGGCCTGCTTCAGGTTTAAAAAAAACCCTTATAGACAGATATTAGAAACAGCCTTCAAGTACACAGCTTGGGCTAAATTCACTCGAAGTGCAATCTACACATTTCAGGGCACCAGATAAGAAGTGAAACCTATCTCTATCAGATCTTCCAGGCATTCCTGCAGTTTTGCTCCATTCAAAAACGTATGGATTCAGTTTCTGTTGCTAATACAAGAAGCTGCTGTAGGTCTCAATACCTCAGCTCCCAAAGTGGAAGGCTACTGAAGGAAAGGGAGTAAGTAATTAGTCTCCTACCTGAATTGTTGTCATTCCAAGCTCCTGCCCAATCAGAACCTGTCCATCCTGTAGCTTGGCGATTCTTGGCTCCTCCACCTGCATGAAGTCACTCACCAGGTCAGTGATGTCAATCTGCCAGTCAGAACCCAGTAAATAGCTCAGCTGCCCACCGGGGTCTGCAGCTTCAGCTACAAACTGGGTGAGAACTCGCACCATCGCGTGTTGGTACTGAAGGGCACAGCCTCTCCCCTTACGTTCATCCTCTTCTTCATCTTCACTGTCCCTTGCTGGTCTGGTAGGACAACAGGAATTTAAAAAATATTTTAACTGCTGCTAGTAGAGCTTGCATCAGGAGAGCTATGGCTGACAGCCTATCACTGGTACCAGAAGCCTTTGCCTCCATTGCTCTGTTGAAGCTGCTTCCTTCAGTGCGTTTCTGCAGTCAAGTTCCCTCCCTTTCGCCCTGTTTCCCTTGTTCAGAACTGGGACTTCCAGGCTGCCTTGATCTCCAAAACAGCTGCTGACATCACCAGCTGGTCAGCTAGTTTTGCTACCATATTGTCCTCTCCAAATATCTCTCAGTATTTTCCATGTTAAGCCTTTACTTTCAGAAGGACCTTCACACTTCCCCCCTCTCCCCTCGATCTTTCCCATAAACATCTTTGTGTTGCCATGGAAATCTCTCCACTTACACATCCCTTTCTGTTTGGCATTCAAGCTGAAATCACATCTCCACCAAAATCCCCATCTCTGCTGTGCTGCCAACAGAAACCTGGTAATAAATGATGTCTTCATAGGTAGGTGGGAACAGTAAGTGCCTACTTTATCAATTTGTTCTTGTTCTTAGTAGCACTGGAAAGAGATACAAACAGTCTAGATCTGACTACATCCATATTCTGTCCTGTCATTCACATGCCACTGACCCGTGGGCATGGACACAATCTTTATAGCCCTAGTGTACCAGTGTCCTGATTTTGGGACACTGATCAGTGTTCCTGGACCCTACAGTAGTACAAAACAAGTATGCTCTATTGGTGGCCTTTAACAGTGACTAAATTAACTAGCAGGACCTGTCAGCCAGGCTGGAAACTGATCAGCCTTGCCAGAGCTGGCCCTTGTTGATGTCTCCCTTGCTGCCTCATGGCTGATCTTGCCTAACTTGACCAGTTTGCTCTTTCCATCTCAGTCACTAGAGCTATAAAAGGAAATTGATTTCCAATGTAGGATCATGCAACCTGCAGTTTCCATTTCCCTTATAAGACCAGTGAAGGAGCCTATTGAATAAATGTCTGGTGACCTTCAAATTTAGACCAGAATTGCATTAAGACCAAATGAGCATGTTCAGATCCACTGGCCCTGACAGGTCTTTGGCAAGTGCACAGCCCAGAATGAACATCCTCTAATGAAACTTACCTCTTATTAGAGACGATGGGGACTCTCCACCCCTTGATCTGATTTAGTTCTGTGTCAGAGACCTCTATCTGCAGCGGAAGACGAGGAACCCAGACTGTCATTTCTAAAGGGGCACTCAAATGCTGGTAAGTAAAATTAACTCTGACATTCACTTTGCCTTTCATTTCCTTCCCATTGACAAAGACATAGTCACATCTGTCAGAAACCTGAAAAAAAAAGGCAAAAGAAAAAGCAATAATTAATAATCCTCTTCACAAATTATAAAGTACACTATATGGTGGGAAAGTGAGTGAAGAGAAAGGACATAGGTTTAAACTAGCTCCAAGTTCAGAGGGCAACTAGGAAAAACAAGAAAGGTGCCTGGTGTGCCTGTAATGGCCTGTATAAGTTGGCAGTGTTCTAACAGGCAGGGTTTTTTTCTGCTATAAACATTTCCAGTATAATCTGGGATAAAAGAACAGCTTATATCTGTCCTTAATTCCCATTCAAACATAAAGATAGTCCTAGTACAATGGCACCAAGAGAGGATTCTTCTTTTCTCCCCAAAGCTCAGTCAGACTTTGCTATCTTCCTCCTCTACTTTGTGTGCAGCCCCAGGGACACCACATACCTGTGGTGGTCCAGGCAACTGCATCTATACAGAACTGAGCAGGGGACAAATTTCTCTAGTTAGCCTGCAATTGGGAGAAAGGGTTCTTCAGGAGTGACAGGAGAGGAGGCTCAGGGGTGACCTCATTTTTGTCTACAACTACCTAAAGGGAGGTTGTAGCCAGGTGGGAGGTTGGTCTCTTCTCCCAGGCAGCCAGCAACAGAAAGAGGGGACACAGTCTCAAGTTGCACCAGAGGAGGTATAGGCTGGATATTAGGAGGGAGTTCTTGACAGAAACAGTGATTGGTGTTGGAATGGGCTGCCCAGGGAGGTGGTGGAGTCCCTTGAGGTATTCAAGCAAAGACTGGATGGGGCACTTAGTGTCATGGTCTAGTTGATTGGATAGGGCTGGGTGATAGGTTGGACTGGATTGATCTTGGAGGTCTCTTCCAACCTGGCTGATTCTACAATTCTATGATTCTATCATCAACCTAAAACTAATCACAGGGAAGAGCTTGCTGATGCCCAGTGGTGCTCACTGGGGCCAAATATTGTCACTGCTGCAAGCCTGGCAAAGGCCTTCCACAATGTTCTGCTCAAACTAGTCCTGATGTCACTTTATTTATTACCTGCAGCTGTAGACATCAATATTGCTGAGAGTTACTAAATCTCACTCAAGCAATTTAGCAGCTATTGCAAGGATCTAGGTGAGCTGACAGGATCTGTTCATTACAGCTAGTTAAAATATATGAGTAAATGTACACGTCAAAGAATTTATTAACTACCACTTTACCATGCTGATGATCTGAAGGAATGATCTATTAAAACCCTGAGCTCTTTTCACAATCCATTACCAGTCAGACCTTCTATTCCATTCTGTAGATGTATTTAAAATGTCTGACTCCAGAATGCACAGTCTCATCCTCATCTGAATTTAATGCCATTTTCCACTTTTCTGTTTAAACGCTAAATGAATTTAAATCGTATTTAAATACCACCAGCTTTCGTAGGATAATTTGCATTCCTAATATTATTATCTTTAAACAACAACAACCCACCCCTTACAAACAGATCCATAGCAAATCCATTTCCATCCTTGTTTGTCTGAGCCTAGGTAACGTACCAAAAAAGGTTATCATGGCTCTTGCAATGTCTCTCTTGCAGGCAATGTCTGGTTAAGGTCAACATCTTATAGTTGCTATCGGATTCGGCAAGAAATTGAAGAGTTTATTTACAGGCAGAATTATGATTTTGGGATATTTTCATCTTAGCTTTTTTTTACACTAGCTCTTAACAGCTCATGTCAGGATCCAGTCTCACTGTGCTGCACAGCAAGAAAACATAGTTGCTGTCAAAAAAGCCTCAAAGCATAGGAGTATGCGACACAAGGGAAGGACTTCACAGCAGGCAGCTGAGCACAGATAAGTCCCAGCTTTGGTTTCATTATAATGCTGATCCAAACTGGCCTGAGCTGAGGAGGATGAGACTCTGTGAAACTCTAGGAGAAGCTTCATGTGAGCCTGCAGAAATTGGCTGTGGGGAAAGTTGGAGGCATAAGCACATGCCCCTTCTGGGAGCAGCATGTCTGGGCAGCAGCAGGAGAGCAGATGTGATTCTTGTATCCTTGCAGAAGGCACACTAATGTGAGTGTAATATTTTCAGGGTGAGAACTACATCATACCTCCACCTTGCAATGTCTGATAGGCTGGAAGTCAGAAGACCTTCAGGCAGTGCCTGGTACATCTGCTACTTCTCCTACCCCACAGGCTACCTTGCTTCCATAAGTGAAATCATCTCTTCCTTTCTGGCACTGCACTTATCCCTGTTGCCCTTTTGTAGCTGGAGTGCTGTTCTCAAACCAGACTGCTCTCCTACACACTAATAAGCTCTGTCTGCACTTTCTACCTTTCCTCTTTTCCCCATAATGCCAGAGACAAGAAAAACTGGGCAGAGTCTCAAAGTGCCAGATTTCCACCTGAGAGGAAACAGATCAAAGCTGAAGATGAAGTGGCCCCAAGGAAAACATTCAGCCTGAGAGCTGATTGCCCTGAGGACCTTCACTTGTCTTTGTGATTTGCAGGCTGGGTACCCATGAAGGGCCTGAAGACAAGGATTCTCTCGAGTAGTGCATGGGGCCAGGTAACAGCTTTCAGTGTGACTTCCTCACCACACCTGCTTCTAGTTATGAACACCTCACATTAGTGAGTCTTAGCTAATTAACATTTTAGGCAATTTAATGTTCCCATGGGTGATCAACCTAGGACTGAAACTGTTTCCTGGTGATTTAAGGTAAGAGGTAAACTGTGCCTTACAGCACAGAAATCATAGTGGCAGGATGATTCCAAACTACTGCAGTGCTCTCTGCAGTGCAGAGCACTGAGCCCTTGGAACCGTGTTCTCCAACAGACCTCTTCTGTCTCTGCTGCACATCCTCTGCTTTGCACTGGCAGCAAGGGACCTGCCAAACATCCTCCTGCTAGAGTAAGGCTTTGCTGTCTGAGCAGTGGGTGGAATTTTGTCATGGTTTTTAATCTATGCGTGTGTGAGGAGCAGTTCAGCACACAGGGGCTGTGACAAGGCTGAGGCTCCCCTAGGCAATAGAAGTAGCTGCTGAATTATGCCAGTAAGAGATGGGAATTAGACTCTCTGATTTTAAACCCATTAATGCTCAAGTGATAACCAAAGCATGAAAATTTGGCAGGTACACAGACCCCAGTTCCAACTATATCAGAGTTTATTACAGAAAGAGAGTAAAAAAAAAAATCCATCCCTAAAAACCTACTATATGAATGATTTAAAAAGAATGCCATAACCTTTTGCTTTCAAGATTATGGTTTGTAAAGCAAACTGATGGCCAGGGAAAGAATGAGTAGGCTTGGGATGCCTGCCTTCTCCTGCTTCCCTTTCTGTAAGTGAAGGCGGCGACAACTATGAGCTCATTCAGTTCCAGCCAGCCCTTCACTGTTTGAATGAATAAGCATCACTGTTCTGCTGCAGTTTGCATGCAGTCCTAACAGAGCAACATCAAAACACGGTGCAAAGTACAGTACATTTTCATAAATCAGCCCAGGACTCTCTGAAACAGGTCATCAATAGAAAGGCAGATTAGCCATGCCCGTGTTACCGCAGGCACATCCGAACCATTCATCTTCCAACACAAGAGAAAGACCAAGAAGACATAGCAAAGAAGAAAAATGGAGATTCTCTGTCTCTTTTGAGATAGAGTTTTCTAAGCTGTTTGTTGGGAATGAGTGAACATTTCCTGAAGTGAGTTTGACAGGCCTCAGCTGAGCCTCTGCAGGATAAATACACAGATGAGCAAAGATGCGCCCAGTGCAGCTCAGCAGCTGGCAGCCTTCGGGCAGCCCCTGCAGCTGAGGAGGCGGAGGGAGCGACCGGGTGCCCCCTCGCACGGCTTCTCCACGTCAGTCTTCTTGTGGGCAGCACAGAGAAGCTTCTGCTGCCTCTGCAGCCTTTTCTGAGCCTGCAGGTCTCTGTAATGGATTTCAATTCCTCAGTCTGTCAAGCAGCTCCTTTTCTTTAGCGTTAATTCATCTAAACAGCCTTTAACTACCAACCTCCTTCCTGTCCTACAGCTCCTGCTTTACACGCCTCGCCACACACCACAGACATGGCTGTGCTTCAAGTTTATTAAACGCATGAGTGGAGTGACTGCACATACCCTCACATACTTGTGCAAAGAGAAGAGAGGCTCTGTACTAATCCAACAAACAGCTCCCCAGCATGTAAGTATTATAGGAGTTAGGAGGTTGCAAAGCTTGGTCCCAAACCTGATAGATTTCAGAAAACTATTAAACACACAATAAAATGCAAGAGGCATACCGAGGGGCTGGAGTAAGGTGTGAGATTTGTGACTCAGGACAATTTGTCTTCTTTCTAAAATCTGGGGGCTCCCACCTGTATCGCCTTTTCCTTCCCTCTTTAGTTTTGCCGTCTCAGGCATGGCAAGTCCAGTTTTTAGTGAAGGTGACAAGGGCTCAAGTGAGAAAAGTAGATTTTTGATTTTACTGCTAATGTACTGCTGGAATACATCTCTCTGTGTTGTGGCCACTGTAATTCAAGGACATTATAATGCCATTAAACCCTTCTGGTGCTGTGCTCCCTTGCTAGAGCCTTTCTGGGCTTTATGTCACTGGAGCTTTTCACAAAACTATGCTGAGCTCCTCTCCATTAATTAAGGAAGGCTGCACTTAGTGCTCACAAGAAACTCCAGAAATTCTCTCAATACAGGGAACTTTTATCTCCTGAGGGAACTGGGGTCTGAATGGCTTTTTTGGGGGCACGAACTTGGTAGGTTATAGAAATGCTCTGGGTTTCATTTGGCTCCTGCAGCTCCACCTCTTTTTCTTACATGGCTGAACAACTCAGCCAGCTTCGTCTGAGTCACACACACATATCTAATCTCTGTGTGCCAGGGCAGCAGAGGTCAGAGGTCTCTTATTGCCAGTGCAGCACAGAATTAAGAATTAGATTTCTCAGTGCACCACGTCCATACCAAACACGTGGCTGCTGGCAAGCTGGATGTTGAGTTCAATCACCAGTGCTACAAAATGTGCAGAGTGGAGTGCTTCAAATGTGCTCACTGCTGCCTTTAATTCAAACCCCTGGTCTTCCTGGCAGACATGGGAATAGAGTTAAGTCACTGCTGCTCCCTACCACAAAATCCTCCTGCAAATATGCATTCCTCAGCTCCATGTGCAGCTCTGCACATTGGGTACCCCAAAACTGATCCCCAAACTCAGCTGGGAGCCATGGAACTGTAAAAGTGATGCTGCCATGACAATTTAACACAGGACTGTGTTCCTTGGCAAAAAAAACCCAACCAACCAAACAAAAAAACCCTAAAAAGAAAAGAAAACCTTGACCAGAAAAGGAATATGGCATTGCTGACCTGAGGCACTTTTAAAATGTTTACTGGAAAAGCCTGTTTGTGTTATTTGCAAAGAAATCAGAGCTGTCCTTTAAAACACCCACGCTCTGCATGCTCCTCAGGTGTGATCACAAGCAAGAGAAATTGGTTTTAATTAATTTCTCTGATTTTATTTCACAGTTTGCTAGACTATCTGTGGAAGAAAACATCAAGCTCTTTGAAGTCTTGTAGTAGCAGGACTTCAGCTAGCCTGAGAAAAGCATGGAAAGGCAGCAATAAGGCTTCTCATGAACCACACAAGGTCCATGTCACACAGCCTCCTGCATCCAGTTCTTCAGTGAACATTGTTCCTATCCCTTTCCTAAAATGATTTTACTGTGTTTCCCATTCTCCTTCTGCAGAGGCTGATAGTAATTTGTGTGGCAAACTATTTTTTTGGTCCCGTAAACTCCACAGCAGCTTAAGGCTGAGCAGAATCAAAAGATCTAACGGGAGGGAGGGAAAGGAGAATGTACATCACAAGTCCCAGAAGAGGTACCCTGCATATCCCTGTTAGCTCTCAGAAATAGCTGTAACGTTCTTTCCCCACCTCATTATCATTATTAAATTCCCACAGGATAACAGTAAAACCCTCACAAGAAACTGCTTTTCTGCTAGAATAATTCTGTTAGAACTCTTACAAAGTCACTGCTAATAAGGCTTTGAAAATCATAGAATCATACAATTGTTTTGGTTGGAAGAGACCTTCAAGATCATTGAGCCCAGTCCTCAACCTAACGCCACCACGGCCATTACACCATGTCCCAAACTACCATGTTCACACATTTCTTGAGCACCTGAACATCTATGATAAGAGATGCAAAGGTTACCAATTCGGTGTGGTACTCTGCACTGCAGAGTTGGTGACACCAACCAGCTACAGCTCAGTCAGAGCTCACCTGACAAACCCCCTTCAGCTGCTGGGAGCAGCACAGAGGCTGTGGTTCCATCACCCTGCCCTAGGGGCTGCCAGCAGACCCAGTGCCTACATAAACTGAAGCATAAGACTAAAAGATAAACCCAGCACTAAGTTTATGTCCTGCAGAACTCCAGCACCCTGAGCCAGATCAAGCTGAGCCAGGCTGAGATGAACAAGGACACAGTGCTGGTTTGGATGTTTCAAGGGTGGCCAATTAGGAAAGTAAGACTGACATTTCCACAGAAAATCTGTATTTTGGAAACACTGTGACTCTGTCCCCAGTCCATGTACCTGTAAGTGAACCCTCCCACGCACAAGACTCTCCACTTACAATACCCACTTCAAACACGGCCCTGCCACCTTGGCGAGCTCACAGGACCTCTTCTGATTTAGCACTGCACACATTTTCCTTGGTCTACCAGCATAAATGGTGATCTTTAGGAACGTAAGTTATGTTAATGAGCCCTGCCTAAATCACTACTCTCAGAAGAAGAATAAGGGAGTCTCTTATAAGCATTAAAAATGAATGAGGAGGGAAATAAATAAGCAAAAGCAGCTCATTTGAGCTATAAAAGACTCCAGAACACAAGCTGTGTACCGAGGTACAAAAGGATGAGGCTATTATTAGCTCTATAAGTCACTTATAAATGGCTCAGGGGAGGTGGAGTCACCTTTAATCACCCACGCTTTAACCCCAGGTGCTGAAGTGAGATTCGTGACTGTGAGAACTGAACGCAGGCTGAAAATATGCAAGGCAGAGATAAATGGCTCCGAAGAAGCAGCAGCACAGGGGGCAGATCGGCCCTAAGCACTCGGTGTGCCTTGAAAAGGGACCTGTCCAGACCCTGAGGTTAAGAAATGGCCATCCCCAGATCTGACAACAGCAGCTGCAGATCTTTTACCCACCCTGGATGCCACTGGAAATGGTAACAACCACTGAACAGCTGCTCTTGAGGAATCATTTAAGCACCTCCTGCATTGCAGGCAAAGAAAACTTTATTATCGTTCCCCAGAAAGAAACAGTAAAGGCAAATGATTATCACATCAAGTTTAGAGAAGGTACTCAGTGACCTTCATGTTCAGCAGAGTAAACCTCCCTAGCCAGGATGCTCCACAACTGTCTCAGTTTGCATCAGGAGAAGGTTTAGATTGGACGCTAAGAGAAATTTATTTACTGAATGAGTGGTCAAGCAGTGGAGTAGGCTGCCCAGGGAGGTGGTAGATTAATCATCCCTTAGAGGTGTTAAAAAAAATGTAGAAGTGTAGGGTGATCATCCCTTAGAGGTGCTAAAAAATGTAGAAGTGGCACTTTGGGACATGGTGTAATGATGGTGGTGGTGTTGGGTTGATGGCTGGACTTGATCTTAAAGGTCTTTTCCAACCTTAATGACTCTATGAAAGAAGAATGACTTGGCTTGAACCCTGGATTCCAGAGAGATTTTACATCTAGTTCCACTCTGACATCTTTCCCTGTCTGGGAAGACTTACATTGCATAAAGCCTTCTTAATTTCAAATACCAAAATTTTTGAGTTTGTGCATTGAAGTATCTGCCAAAATCTGCCAACACTCTCACAAAGCTGGTGAATGCTGAGAGTTCACAAGGCTTCATTCCTCATCATTCCTGGTTCTCTGCTTTTGTGCAGAAAGGTTGTGCTTGCTTTGGAGGAGATGTCAAGTGACATACCTGTACTCTACTGAATCAGAAAAAAACACAGGGCGCTCAAAGAGTCCACACTTCTCCGCAGTGGTTTCAGTACTGCAGCATTACCCCCAAAAATACTGCAATCTACATCTGTACCTCCTTGCTGCTTTTTTTTTTTTTTTAATTATTTATTATTTATTTTTTTCCCAGAGGAAAACACCTGCCTTAGTTTCTAAGGGTCGTAAGAGCTTGTTTCTTGCTTGGCAACTCCATTGTGTCATGATGGAAGCCTGCCTAGTGCTGCTCCAGAGGAAGTTCAGCAGTAAGCAGATATTAGCACAGACCTGTACAAATGAAAGGTGTGGGTTTTTACTGCACTAATCCACCTGAAGCACATCATAGAGCATATTGGTTAAGAGAACTCCCATGTCAATTCATTTCTAACATTTTTTTTTTTTAGGTTTTTCTGTAGCTTTGTGGCAAACATCCATATATTATCCTCAGCAAAATATACCTGAGTGAAATATGCAATGGCACATTTCCAGAAGACTTACAAATCTGGGCAAACACCCAATTCTAGCTGCAAGTTTAATGCTTCCTTTGTGAATGTTATGGATCTGACACAATGTTTGCAGTGTGTTGGAGTCACTAACTGACAAATCCCCCCATTGAAACAATTACCTTTTGGTCTTTTAAATCCACGTTTGGCATATAAGATTTGGCACATAAGATTTTGGTGAAGTTTTAAAATTTCTTTCCTTCCCCCCCCATTTTTCTTTTGTATCCATTTCACAGAATCACACAGAATCAGAGAAACAGGTTGGAAAAGTCCCCCAGGATCACCAAGTCCAACTGCTATTCCTACTCTACAAGTTTCACCTTAAACCATATCCCCAGGCACCACATCCAAGGGTCTTTTAAACACATCCAGGGTCAGTGACTCCATCACCTCCCTGGACAGCCCATTCCAGTGCTTGACCCATCTTGATTAGAAATTTTTTTCCTAATGTCCAGTGTAAACCTACCCTGTCGCACCTTGAGGACATCCCCCCTTGTTCTATCACTATTTAACTGTGAGAAGAGACCAGCACCAACCTCTCCACAATGTTCTTTCAGGTAGCTGTAGACAGCGATGAGGTCTCCCCTCAGCCTCCTCTTTTTCAAACTAACAGCCCCAGTTCCTTCAGTTGCTCTTCATAAGATTTATTCCCTAGGCCCTTCCTCTGCTTTGTTGCCCTCCTCTGCACTCACTCCAGCACCTCCACATCCCTCTTGTAATGAGGTGCCCAAAACTGAGCACAACACTCGAGGTGTCGCCTCACCAGGGGCAAGTCCAAGGGGACAATTACCTCCCTACTCCTGCAGGCCACCACATTTCTAATACAAGCCCTAATGCCATTGGCTTTCTTTGCCACCTGGGCAAGTCGTCTAGTACCTGTCTGTAAAGAGCTTCTTCCTTGTCCCCACTCAGCCACTGTGCCTGGGACAACCCAGAGTAATCATCTGTTTAGGGACTCTCAGTAGAGCTGCCTGGGGGGTGAATGCTTCATTTCAGGAGGGCTTGCAAGACACCTACAGTTGTTTTCATTTTTGGGTCACGAAATTCGGTTTCATTTGAATTTGAAATTATTAAATTTCTGTAAAAATACCACAACATCAAGGAAAAAGTGATTTTAAAATGAAAAATAACAGCATTTCATTTTAAAAATGACAAAACAAGATGTTTCTTTGGCATAACAGGAATATGCTGGCATCCTTTTGCTCCTTTCATTGTCAGAGATGAAATTCCAAGGAAATTAGCATAATTCCAGGAAGCTGTTTTACTGAATGGCAAATCCTGACTGAGCATATTCTGTCAAATTTCCCTCAACAGGCCACAATCAGCTGGGGTCACAAAGCAAAACAAGACCATCACAACGAGAAACTCGGCTCAGTTAAAATCCAGTCACACGAAATCTGGAGGACCTTCAGTGTTGTGGGCAGCACTATCCTCTTTTTTGCAGGAAAGAAAGTAGAGGCATGGAATGATCTTTCTGAAAGTCAGATTAATTCTTAACTCCATCACACACTTATTAGGTGACTGTCTGTAATTTATTGAGATCCACTGAACTCAAGTGGGGTTTGGTGGTTCAATCTCTTTGAGAATCTGGGGCTTTTTCATCTGGAGAAGAGACGACTGAGAGGGGATTTAATCAATGTTTATAAATATCTGAGGGCTGGGGGTCAGGGTGGGGGGCAGGCTCTGCTCACTTGCTCCCTGGGATAGGACAAGGAGCAATGGATGTAAGTTGCAGCACAGGTGGTTCCACATCAACACAAGGGGGAACTTCTTGACTGTAAGGGTCACAGAGCACTGGAACAGGCTCCCCAGAGAGGTTGTGGAGTCTCCTTCTCTGGAGACTTCCCATCCCTGTCTGGATGTGTTCCTCTGTGACCTGGGCTAGATTGTCTGGTCCTGCTATGGCAGGGGGGTTGGACTTGATGACCTCTTCGTGTCCCTTCCAAGCCCTGACATCCTGTGAGCCTGTGACATGGGCTTTAATCTCCCATGGATGTATTTGTAAAATGAAGATGCTATCCCCTTGTTTTGCAGGGATTTTGCAAAGCTTTATCTATAAGAAACAAGAAAGATTCAGGTACTAAGCTCCTGTGAGTACATCTTTTTGTTGCTTACAATGTATCTGTAGTTAGAGGACAATCCTTCCCTTTCTCCCCTTTACCAGCAGTCAATCGCAGCCACACCAAGGGCAGGAGATAGTTCTGTGAGACGAGGCATGGGGTGAAACTGTATTCCTGGCAAGTAGGCAAGGCACAGAGAAATCAAACAGCTTCATTCACTCCTGCTGTTCTCCACTCCCTTTGCTGCTGTGGCCATCCCTCATTTGCTGTTGGCTAGGCTGCAAATCCTGCTTTCCAGCTGGAAAGGGAAGGTGGCAACTTCCTCCCCACCTGCTGCTCTTGATATTCAGTGAGCAGCGATTCTGCCAGCACAGGATAAGCAAAGGAACAAGACTACTTTGGTGTCTGCTCCTCTAAATCAGCAGGACAAGAGAATGTCAGCACTGTCACGTAGCAGAGCTTTAGACAGGCAAATACTGTCTGACGACTAGCCAGAAAGCTGCTGGACTCAACCCACCACCTCATGCTTTAGATTTTAGAAGCCACAATTGTTTTTAATGAATGTGACAACACTTTCTCATCTATGTTAATTAAGTTACATCTTCCTATTTCTCTCTCCACCTGAAAATCACACATAAGCTGTATCACTCACTGCAGCCACCCAAGCAAAGTGGGAGAAGAATGATAAACACATCCAGCACCCCAAGGTTTTCAGTGCTGAACTGAGAATGGCATTTCTCCCCTCCTTCCACTAAAGCTTCAAGTATTGACAACAGAATGACTTTGCTTCACACTCATGAAAAGAAAGGAGACACGCAGGCTGCTTGTTTATCTCTGGGCAAGAAATACCTGACTCCCAAGCAAAGCAGAGCTGATGAAGAATGTGACAAACGTGATGGACTAAACACTGAAACCATGCTGTAAAGGGGATGGTCAGTCTTCCAGATTTGTCAGATCTTGTCAGTGAAACAATGCTGGGGAGAGGAAGGAAATCGAGACACACACAGAGCCTGAGATAGCATGATCTGAGGGCTGCTCCTCTGTGTGTGAGAGTGCCTGTCTTTGGGAGCAGCTGAGAGGAAAATGGGCATGATACGATCCTGACTGAATACACAGGAAGGCAAAATATTTCAAATAACTCTTATATTCTCTCAGGGCAGCTGAAGGACCTTAGGAGATGCTAAGTCTCTCCACATGCAAGAAGGGCTGGTGAAGGAGCACTGGCATTACTGATGCAGAGCAGCCCTAATGCTGCCCAGCTCTGCAGAGGTGCAGGGTTCAGAGCCAGACTGAAATTAAAAGCCAGCGGCATTAGCCTGCAATAGGCAACTTTGATTTTGTCTATAATCATCACAACAGTAAAACTAGGTGTGCAAAGCATTTAATTGTCATATCCAGGGTACTTTATGCTCCTCTTGTCTACAGGAAACTAAAATCTCTGCCAACTCCTTTCTGTTCCATTGATGATCCAGCATTCAGTTCAGCTGAGGCACTGCATTTTTTCCATCATGCTTCTGTCATTCACATATGGCTGAAAATATTTCCATTGACTACTGTAATACAGATTGATTTTACACTGCTTCGCACTGTATTCAGATACAAAACTACATTTAGATGAATCCACCAGGTATGTGCTTTATGCCCTTATGTGCTGACTGCAGAAAGTACATGTGTCATTCCCAGTGCCCTGCTGGAACAAGCCCTTATATGCTGACTGCAGAAAGTACATGTGTCATTCCCAGTGCCCTGCTAGAACAACAAAGGTGCATCTAGATGAATGCTAAAAGAAATGTTTTACTTCAGTGTTGGCTGCTCCGAACAAAAGCAAAAGGTCCTTTAAAGAAAGTAATTCCTTGCATGAAAAAGGTTTCTCATCTGTGCCACCCAGGGAGGGTGCAGCCTCCCAAAATGTCCCTTCTTACTGCAGCAAGCTGTGGATTTATCCTCACACAGAGACAAAGGCTTATCCTTGTTTCATAAGTTGGAGATGTGCTGATAGCATGGCTGGATTATACCACTAAGTTTTTCCTAACTGGAATTGGTTAGTCCCAAAGGAACACCTCTCTGAACTGGCCCTCCCTGTTCAGGGTGAGTGTACCAGGGATCCACCACTGAGGATCACATATCTCACTTTGCCCTCCACAGGGCAGGGTTTCTGCAATGTAAAGATCATTCTCCTTTGAGAATCATAACATCCAAATGCAGGGGGGGGGGGTTGGGCTAGATGATCTTATGAGGTCCCTTCCAACCCCTAACATTCTGTGATTTTTCCTCTTGAAAATGTTCCATTAACATTTTGCAGCAAGCCTATAATCACAGAGGAGATGAGACCTCCCCAATAGGCAGTGATGTTCCCTTCATAAAGCTCTTATGACATCTAACCGCAACAGGAAACCAAACTCATTTACCATTAATATAATTAATAATTATTTAATTACAATCTGTGTGATTCAGCTCTTTTAGTCAGAGATCGAATCACATGCCTAAGGCTTCACAGAACATTTGTGACCCAGCCAAGGAATAAATTCCAAAATCACAGGGCTCTCCTGTCACAGTGCCCTGTTATCCAAAGCTGGGGCGGACACTGGTCTGCAGCCAGCAGTTCCTTGACCCCACTGCCCAGAGAAGCAGCAGCCTTTAGCTGTTGGCAGACACACTGCCTCCACCCCTGTGCCTTCCTGTGCTTCTGTAGCCATGGTGCCTTTTTCTTTTTTTGGGGGTGATACCCTTGCAGTGTAATCACATAGGCAAGATGTAAGGGTTGCCTGCATTTCTGCAGTACTTGCACAGCACAATGTCTCCATTGGTTGTGCTGAGTTTTCTGTTCTGGCACTGCCAACACATACATTACGATTATGCTAACAAGGCTGTCTTTCTAAAGAACTCCTGTTTTTCTCTTCATTACCCTGAGACATGCTTCCAGTTGTTTCTCATCTATCCTTACCAGGTGGTTTTGATATATTGTTCTTTCCTGAGCAAATTCAAATGGCTGTTACATATATGCTGCTTTAGACGGTGTAGGTGGAATGGAAGTGAAGCATGCAGGATGTGCAGCTCCTCTGCACGTCCTACTGCACAGGCAGTGCAAGATCCCACAGCTGGGCAAGTGGTACGATTTAGCTCCCCTGCTTCAGACTGAGATCCTAACTCAGGAGGTCCCTAGCCCAGTTCCCAAAGTGTCAGCTAAGACAACAGTTGTTACAGATAGATCTTTTGAACAACCCCTGAGGAAAAATCCTTTCCACTCCAGCAGACTGCCCTGCAATGTCCACACTAAAGGCCACCAAAAGTCATTGCCCATCTACAAAAAAACTCATATTGCATTCTGAGAGCACAGCATGATCCAACACTGCCTCAAATTACATTTATTTGTTCCCAATTAGGGAAAATAAGATCCTCTTTAAAAGGGTTTTCATAATTTTGTGGAAAATTACTAAAAACACCCTAAAAATTAATAAAATATAAAACTTATTTTGCCTCACTTGGTGAAAAAAAAAAAGGCACTCTTATTATTGCTTTAAGCATGACTGCTATGAAACTTGCTGTTGGTTTGGTCCAGTAAAGAGAGAGAAATAGAGATGCCAGCTTGAAATACATTTTCTTTAAGGCTATAAGAGAAATGTAAATCCTTATAGACTGTTTTGGACTTCTAAACTAGTTAGAAAAAAGCACTGGGCTGCTATATTCTCTGCCCCCCTGGAATCACTCATCTTTCATCTCCATCACTGTATTGCAGACTGGAAGCATTGCTATTTTTTTGACAACATTCTCATTTTTCCAGCTCCCAAGAAATCTCTAGACAGGGATTGTCAGTTCTAATTATGCAGCTTGTGCAGCAGCAACAGGTGGTTTCCCAACTCTCAGAAATGACACTTTGACATTTGCAAGTGGAGTTTAAAGTTTGGCCCATGTTCTTGACAAAAGTAAGAGGGAAGACAGGAGAATGGTAAAAGGAGTCATGTGGAACTGGGAAGACCTGGTTACGTTGGCGCCTTTGCTAAGCCTTTCCCAACATGTGCATGCAAGCATACCTGGGTGACTATGGGCACACCATTCCTCAAGCTGGGAGACCTGCAGAGATTTACAACATGCCTAACCAGCTGAGCACTAAAAGCAACAGAGTTATTTATGATTGGTGCTGTGCCTGTAGAATTTAGCTCCATACTTTTCTGCCTCCCACAGCATTGGGAAGACTCACTGGTTTGGGTATCTCTGTGCCATAGGCCACGGTATGTCACGCACATCACAGATACATCAGGTCTTTAGCCCTTCAGCAGCAGATTGGATTGGATTGGATACTTAAGGATCCTGTCTTTAGTAGAACCAGCTACCAAGTGCAGACAACAGCACATTCTGGTTCATAGGACAACCTTAGCGTTTGGAGTATTAGGAATGCAAAATTTTTACCCAAGGATTTAATCCAAACCTCACTTTTCTTTGACTCTAGGAAGCTTTGATCCTACCCTAAAGGGACAGTATTTCTGCCCTCAAACAAGAAGTGTCTTGCTCTTCTAATTTCTTTCCAAAGAGTAATGGCTTATATATAAATTTTAATTAGGGACACCACTGAGAACAGATTTGACCTAAACCAAGTATGAGACCAAATCTCCACAGACTCAAAGGAGGTGAGAGCCACACAGGAGAAGTGAATGAAAAGACCCTGCAGTGAGAAGAGTATGCCAAGATGAAAGGAGAGGAGTTTGAACTCTTCAGTGCTCTCAAACTTCAGTGTCCCACAAGCACAGATCTGCAGGCAGCTGTTTGAGTTAAACCATATCTCAGCTGGTACTTAACAGAACAATGACCAAATGCTGCTGAAATTACTTGTGTAACTTAAGACACCATCCTGAGCAAGGGCATTCCATTTAGTCACTTCAGCACAAGAAAAAGGAGATTAAGCATGTTTAGCTTTGGAGGTTAAAGCTACAAGGACAAAGAGATTTGCATCTTGGTTATGGGTTGACATCAAAGAATCTTAAAGATTGAGTCCTGTTTCTGATACTGAGTTTGCACAGGCAAAGTCTATTTCCATTCCTCTGGCAAGTATTCAGATATCCAACATTACCACTTAGAAGAAAAAGGAAAAATCAGTTGCATGCCAAGCTCTGGAAAGATGGCCAGCACCTTGCAGTGACTGGAGAAAAATAATGCAGCAACAAAGCATGAAACATTTCTCAAAGATGCCTGTGCCTTTTCAAGCCAAAAACCACTCACAGAGAAGCATATATAAGCAGGACTGTGCTCCAAAAGCAGAGCAGCAGCCATAATACACAGATGCCAGATGAAAGCTGGCATCAGCCAGTGTGGACAGACTGAAATATCAGAGAACATTTTCCAAACAAAACTTGCTATAAAAGTGACTACAAAGTTTGCATTGGAACAGGAGAGAGCAATCCTTCTCCACTGGAGCTGTGGGCTAGGGTGCTGAGCAATCAGGGGATTTCTGTCCTCCCATGACCCGTTGGTACAACCTTCTGTTTCTCCATTTGCCTGTCTCTGGAGAGTTTCCACTCTGGACTGCAAAACAGCACACAGCTGAGAGCTCCTGAACTCTTCTCAGTGCTAAGCTGTGACACACAGAGGTCAGACAGTGCCGCCCATGCTTGCATGAGTGCAGCAGACTGGCATGGCTGGGGGCTCACTGACTGATACACTTGTTTTGAGCAAACTCCTCTCCGCAGCTTGCTGGTTATCAAGCAAGCTCCAGGAAGGGCTGGCTGTCCTTTCCCACTCTGCTGGCCACGTGCTCTGCTTGCACTCATTTAAGGAAGATGTCAAGCTCTCAACGAGCCAAGAGGTCCATGCAGGTGCATGTGTAATGGAGGGGTAACTGATTGATTGCGAGATGGTATTTTTAAAAATTAGTATTGTTTATTAATGTTGGTATTTAGGAGTCTCTCTCACACACACCCACCCTGATTTTAATAATAATCAGGTTCTTTTGCAACAGTCATGGAAACATTATAGAATGGAATAAGTAGATCTAGAATAACTAGCAGTAATACAGCATTTAACTCAATTGAACTGGGAGAGAGTTCTTGTGGTTAATACACTGCTTGCCCACTAGGTGAACTCAAGCAGCTCCTTTCTGCTTATGGCAGAAGGCAATTGGTGAATTATAAGAGGCTTTAAGTATTATTTCCCAACTTGTGGGGCTAGCTACAGCTTCAGACAGCAACCAAACACTTTCAGAGAGTTCTGTCAATGTCTTATCAGCCACTGAGGCTTCTGACTCTTCCCAGGCTACATCAAGGATGCTGGGGAATGGAAGACTATCTCTGACCTGGTCCTGGCCTCTCTTGGACGATCCATGTGTCCCTCCCAGGGCTCCTCATCTTAGCAGGTGCAGGCAGGATGTCTTGCAATGTGCAATCTGAGCACAATGTGATGCTGGCTATGCAGGTCTATTGCATGGAGGCATTTATGTCTATTCCTGGTAAACTTAAAGCAGGCAGTTTCCAGGCAAATAAGCCCAAAGCATCAGGGCTCGGTATAATGTGGCAGAACTAGCTTATAGCTCAGCAAAGCATAATGCTGTAAAGCATGGTAGGATGCAACAAGGCAGTGGGCACATTAAGCAGAAACTATGGTGATAGCAGCAGCAAGCAAGCAAGCATGCATACAATGGCAGAGCACAGTTGTGTTACCTGCTCATCTCTTTTATCAATACAGCCCAAGACTAAGGGGCCTTTGGACACAGAATAGCCTATAGGAATGGCAGTTAGCCAAGCTTGACCATATTAGCTGAAGCTGTAGGCTTGCTTTACCCAAATTTGGGAAAACATAGGCCTTGCATGAGGCAAGCACAAGCCAAATGTATGTGCCATGTTTACCACATCATGTAAACAGGAGCAAAACAAGCCTGGGCAAACCAGGGTGCATAGACTCAGTGTCTCCAGGTTCTTTGTCCTCTTTTCCACGGCTGCTTCTCCCCACAGAGAGAAGGAGAGCAGAAGAACATATTTGGGCAATCCAGGATATGTTCAAGACTATTCAGGCCTATCACAACAGTGTGTACACAAGGTCATAAATAGGAACGGGTTGGTAGTGATCCTGGCACTCCCAAGCATTCCACAGCCTGGGGAGCAGCACTGTTTCCATCAGGTGTAAAGTAAAATACAATCATCACTCTAACATGCCCGCCACCATCTGCAAACACTGCTGTTACTAATGCTTAGCTTTCATTGCACATCTATAAACAAGCCCATTGCAGTGGTGCTGAGCTACACCCAGGCTCCTCCAGCATCTCTCTGGGGACAGAAATAATCCAAAACCACTTGCTCCCCACTGCGAGCAAAGGTCATTATTTTGACAAATTAGTTAAATCTCTCTCAGTCAGCAACGGTGACCCTGAATTATTCAGCATGCATCTGTCTTTCTCCCTTACAAAAAGGGCCTGTAAAGCAATAAGTGTATTTCACTTGCACCACTTCTTAAAGAATGTAAGACAGTTTGGGTTCACTCCAACGCCCCTTGAAGTCAATGGGAGTCTTTCATTTAATTTTCATTTAATTAATTTCATTAAATTTGCAGATGATGCCAAGCTGGGAGGGGTTGCAAGTACTTGGGAGAACAGGATTAGAATTCAAAATGCTCTTGATAGTGTAGAAAGTAGTTGGAAATAAATGGATGCAATTCAAGAAAGGTAAGAGCAATGTATAAAGTTGAATAAAAACAATTAAGTACGGGATGGAGAATGATTGGCCCAGTGGCAGCAGTGAAAAAAGTCGTCTAAACTAGAGAAGATGAGAAACTCTCCAGCTCCAGGGTTCGTTGAGGACTGGAAGATGGTAAAAGCACCATTCACTGTGATTTTTAAGACCTTCTTAGACAAATGACTGCCAGGAATGTTTTCCATAGCTGGGCATATTGCTCCCTTCAGCTCAGTTTCAAGAGTTTAGTGGTATTTAAGCCATGTAATATACAACTTCTACCACCTGTAGTCCATGAATATTATTTACCTTTGTTCCTTAGATTCAATATTGATGACAAAAGCAAAAGCATGTCCTGTTGTACTGGAAAATATATTTTGCATGGTAACAAACAGGTGAATAAAACCCATGTGAAAGCCACCACTTAAAGCTCTTCTGAACTTCCAGATGAAACAAGAGCAGACTGCAGTGTTCAGCACCCTTTCTGATGACCTGGAGTGAACTAAACTCTTTGCTGCAACATCATTTTTATGATGCTGAAATGCAATCAAATAAGTTTGTGGTGCACAAAATAAATGCTATTTCATACTTTCTTCTTCCCTTCTCAGATGAGATAAAATGCTAAATATATTATTCTCACCTGTATTTATAGCAATAATGGTGATAATTACGGGGCTTTGTGAAGTTTTCTGACACACAAGGCAAGCCATTGCCTGAAAATTGATTGCACTTCATTAAATCAAGAAAACTCACAGAAAATAACAAAACAAAAGCAAAGCCCAACATATTAAAAAGATGAGAGCAAAGGCACCTTGTTTTCATGTGCTGAGGAACGCTATCTCAAAATGCTATCTAGGGCCAGAAATGAAGTCTCATTGCTCTAAGGTTTGAGAATTAGCAATCAACCCATGAAAATAGCTTTACCTAGAATAAACAGGAAAGCCAGGCCAGAAACTAATTCCTCTCACTGATGTATTCTAGAAAAAAAATAAATATTAAACAAATCCCACCCTCATGGAATGAAGTCCAGGTGGGTTCTGAAGAGATGGAGTTTCTGTTTCATTTCTGCCACCTGACCTCGTTAAAGGTTTGTTTTCTGCTCATTTTGTTCCTTCACAGATGTTTTATTCATAGCTGTTTAGATTGTCACTGGATGCCTCTGGTAAGGAACTTCAGCTCGTGACCATTGAACCTGAGTGCTGTTGGGAGATGTAGGTGCTGTTGTAATCTAAATGTACTAAAAGAGACAGTAATAAAACATGGTAACAGCAAATGTCTGCCTCGTGTCTGTAGCTCTTAGAACGCAGAGGACAACAGACCAGGCACATGGAACATTTAGGCTATGATGTGCTTGGGGCTTATCAGTCAGCAAAGCAAAGACAGCAAAGCTGTGTTAAAACATGCTCAGGGTCAGTATAAGTTTAAAAAACCCCTCATTTTTCTCACTATAACCAAAGAGAAAGCCAAACTCTGCTCTAGCTCTCAACCTGTCAGCCCCATTGCAGCTAATGGGGTTACATGGCAGTGCAGCCTTGGTGCCTTTTGGCCTTTGTGTGAAAAACAGTTGATCTTTCTGCTAACCTGAGCCTACAGCTCCTCTGAGCTCCTTTCCCTTTCAAAGAAATGATAAGAGGAACACATTCAACAAAACCGTTCAGGGGCTGGTTTCAGTGAGGATGGGGAATCAAAGGTGGAGGATAATTTGAAAGCATTTTGTAAGATTTTAGCTGCTTGTTCCCCATTGACTCTGATGGGAGTCATGCTGCTTTGATCTTCCAAATACTTTCACACTCTTTCCATCCTGACAAGCAATCATACCATGTACTTATTGCTAAATCAAGGTGAGTCCTGAACTTTTAGATCTGAACTACCTTCAGACAACCAAGAAGAAAGAATAGGCACATTATGAAAGATACCCCACCCAAAAGCATACAACCCTGTTGTGCTGACATGGTTTGTGTGTTCTCTGTGTTTGGGAACTGATGACAATGACAAAGTTGCATAGCTGACCAAGAAACCCTGGTGAAGCTTCACTTCATGAGAAGACACTAGGGTAAGGAAGCTACAGGAGTGAGTAGGCATGGGTCTGTGCACTCAGCAGACACTTATTTAGAGCCTACGATGGACTCTAGATATTTAATGGAAGAACTGTACCAGTCATCAGCTTATCTTTCCCAGTACAGGCTGGAAGAAGCAGAGCAGCTTCATGTATGCATTCTGGATGTAGGCAACAAAGACACAAAGAAGAAAATAGATAAAGCTG
This sequence comes from Psilopogon haemacephalus, assembly GCA_013396835.1. Taxonomy (NCBI): domain Eukaryota; kingdom Metazoa; phylum Chordata; class Aves; order Piciformes; family Megalaimidae; genus Psilopogon; species Psilopogon haemacephalus. Next base: position 2,101,663 of record VWZI01010881.1, read on the forward strand.
TGAGGAGGTCTTTCAATGTGGGTTTGGCCTTATAACTTAATACCAGTCTCATTAGCAAAGTCTTCTGATGTGCAGAACAGTGCTGGGATTCCTGAGGATGTTAGGACTTCCATGCTGAGGTCCCAAATGATGAGATATGGATATCCAATTCTGCTACTGGATGCTTAAAATTGCTCTCTGGAAATCAGGATTACACCACAGACAAAGGACAGGCGATTACTCTTCTGTCTCTTTAATTCACTACAGGTTTTAGAGGCATAAGAAAGGGATTTCTGAACACCAGGATTTGGACCAAGTTCTACAGTACCCAGGGGAATCCTGATCTCCTTTCAGAGAACCGTGTAACAGAACTGTGGAGGAGCAGCTTCACTGACTCCTGCAGCACTGACAGATGCATTACATCTTCACTACTCCCTCAGACAGTAGCTGCTGCTATTCACATCTGAGCTGGCAAAAATGGACCTTGTATAACAAAAGATTTCCTCTCAAACCCAGCATATATTATAGACAAAAGTGAAAAGGGCAATTAGCAGAGTTTTACATTCAGTTATAGTTATTTATTTAAGCAAGGCAGGTGATGGAGCCTTAGTCCTGAACAGTCTTCATTCTACTAAATCACACAAATCCACAGCCACAAGCCTAGGACTAACCAAGTTTTACAAAGAATTCTTTCTTGACTCATGTCTAAGTAAGCTTAGAATCAGATCAGACACATCAGCCCAGTGGATGAAGAACTGTTTTCCCTAAAGTAGTGTTTCCAGAAGTACCACCACAGCAGCAGCAGCAGCTCATCTTCAGCACTTACCTTTCCAGGTACAGCTTCAGTAAAAAGCTGGCAAAAAAAAGCAGTTCCTCAGGCTGATGATTCTAAGCTTAGTGATGAGTACCCATGTGCAAGGTCTGAGGCCCTCACATACACCTATATGAAAGGGCAGAGCAATTTCACTTCTTTTTTATTGGAATGCTGAGGTGAGTTTTTTTCCTATGCTTAGGAAGTACCCAGGCAGATGAATGGAGCAGTTTTTATAGCAAGGCTCTACAGGAATTGCTGCTTCAAGAGCCAGGCAGATACAGGAGTGTTTCACTTTTTCACAGGGCACACAAGTGCAGCCTGTCAGATCTCCTCTTGCATTTCACAGATACACCTGCTCTTTTCTGCAGACCTCATGGGCAAAGCCCAGTATCACTCATGCATTTAGTGTGGAAGCTGTGCCAAACACACTCAGCCCTTAGTACTTCACTTATGCTAATCCACAAGTCCCCTGCAGGAGCATACCCATGCCTATCGTGCAGGCACCTGGAGCAGCTGGGCAGCTGCGCTCTCTCCTCCTGGTTCCCAGACAACGTGAACAAAGTAGACAGCTCAGCTATATGCAAAGTTCCCTGGAAAATGTACATATTTATGCCAAGCTCTTGGCACAGCTTGTTGGCAGGAGCTCACTCTGGTTTTATCCTTTGCATGCAGCAGCAGGCAGAGTAGACAACTGATGACAAGGGCTAAACATTATTGCAATTGTAGTGAGCTCAACCTCTAGTGCAGCTGCTCATAAAGTCCCTTCTTTTATTTACAACAGAGCAGTCCTGAGCTCATTTGGTATCCCTGTGCTGGCTAATCATGCACTTGTCATCACAGCCTCCAAGTGGCAGATTGCAAGGTTTGCTGGCTTCCACCACTCTGTCTTCTCCTGCTGGACACCCACCTATACCATCACTCCATTGAGCTCAACTTCACAATATGCCATGAAAAAAGTTGCATGTGTCTGATGATGGTCACTCATCCATTCCCAGGAAGTGCAAGACTGAGAAAGAAGGAGGATTTTTCAGTGTGGTATGGCACCCAGTGGGCTCCACAAAGCCTTTTGAACTTCTCAAGAATTGTTTGCTGTGAGATTTTTAGGTAAGTCATTAAACTCCTTATTTCCCCTTCAGGTGAATAAAGGTTGCCTCCCTCAAGAAGATGCTGTGGGGACTCATTAATATTATTCAGAATTATTTTCTGAAGTGCAGATAATCTCCATGCAAAATCATGTTATAGAAAGAGGAAAGCTGATTACAGGATAGGTACAGTTCCTAGTTCCTCCCTGGGCTCTTTCCTGCTGTGCATCACCCAATCTCTGTGTACACACATGCACTTTTCAGTGGGCTGAGATACCAGCAGTTAAGAAGAAGCTTCCTAGTATTTTTTTTTATTGTTGTTGTTTGAAAAGCAAGACTGCATATAACAGAGGGAGAAGGAAAGCAAAAGGTGAGATTTACAGCAGAACTACGACTGCTGCAATACCTCAGTGTGTAGTTGTTCACACCTATAGGACTGTTGGGGAGAAAGCCTCACTTCAAACTTGTTGGCTTCCCCATGTTTTGCAAAAAGTAGTACTGAAAAAGAGATGTTCTATCATGCTCAGATATTGAGAGGAGATCTTAGAACAGTTTCATCTGGATCTTTGAGCCTTCTTCCCTCAGAGATGTGCAAACATGGGAGATTTTCTTTCCTTTGCATTTATAGATGGATATGTGTGAATCCTGAAAGGCTTCCACAACCTAAAATAAATCTTTACACATTGGCAGACACTTCAACGGAGACATCACTCACATGACATCTGTGTCTGTCCTACCTGCTTTTTATGTACAAAACACCATCCCCAGAAGAGGCCTGGCCAGCTCATTTCACCAGCAGTGCTTTCTTCCAAATCCCCATAGCTGCCTAGCCTGTTAGTGTTGCTATTTCAGCTCTTTGGATTACATCAGTTTCCTGTTCTCACATCTGCTTGTAAATCCTCTGACAAAATTAGTGAGCAAAGATAATTTTCCATGGCACACTGTAAGCTTCTTCCTCTTTTGCACAACTTCTGAGCAGACTGTGAAGTGCAGAAACCTCTTTCCCTGCAGTATGTTATTCCTCACACAATCTTAAAGTTTGTCTTCTTTAAGCAGGTGTGGCTGTTTCACTAAAGGTCCTGCAACCTTAGGCGTTCTTTAGCAGATGAGCAGATGATCCTTTTAAAATCTTGAGTTTCTGCCTTTCATATCTTTCATTAAATCAATCTCCCTTTCATGATGTATATTTAGGCCGATGCCCAGTTCTGTTACAGCCCTCTCTTCTCCTCTCTCAATTTCCTCTGTTGTTTTTTTTTTTCGGTGTATAATATCATTTCAGTGGCTAATTCCTAGGCTGTTACTTCACACTGATGAACTGAAACATGAATGTATACTATTACTTTATTTTTATGGAAATCCTTGATAAGTAATGCACTGATCCAATTTCTACCAAGAAGCTTTATATTTGTTTTCATATTTGGCCTCTAACCTCCATCCCACCAAACAAACTTTTACATCTGTATTTACATATTGGGATCATTACAGTTCTTTTATGCCCCTGCCCCAATGACTTCAGAAGCTGTAATGGATTTAGGCAGGAGTTAATTAGAAATTGCTCATTTCTGTATTTCAGGCTACATTGCATGTGAAAGAGAGAAATATGACTCTAACAAATGAAAGATGATATAACCCTCAAAGTCCCCAGGCTGGCTAGATAAGTGTTTAGTGGAACAGACAATTAGGCAGTGGAAGATCATGGTGGTGCCCCACTCCCTAGTAAGCTGGTATTCAACTTATACGGGTTTATATCTGTGTAGCAAAAATGGAACAAAACCGCCCTCAGTAGTTTGCCTCTGTTTTATAACAGCATCAGAACAGGCAGAATTGGATTGTTTTCAGCAGGTTTTTTTTCTTTCTTTTCCTTCTTTGATGAACAGGGAGTATCTCTGAGCATCCTCAGAGACATACATGCTCAGGTCAGCCTTGGTCCCTTGGTTCTGGATCACCTGTACTGTCATGCTATGAAGAGGAAAGAAAATACTTGTGTTGTTTGTCTGTTTTTTTGTTTTTTTCTCCACTTACTGATAACTGGACTGGTCATAGCAATGTCAGTTACTGACAAAAGAATCAAAGTTTTGGGTGTTCCCAAGAAAAGAATACATGTCCAACTCCAGAAAAACCTGTTTGGATGATGGTCTCATTTTAATTTGACTCATTGAAACTTAGAACAGCCCTGAAGAATGTATGAAATGTGTCAGCAGCATGCTAGTCTGCATGGGGAAGAGGTTCCACAAGACACAAATGTGTTTCTCTTAACTTCAGCCTGTGTGCTGCAGATGTCAAGTGGGTCAGAGCAGAGGCCTTTGCATCTAAAGCCTTTATAAAAGGCAAATGCAATGACAGCTGGCTAATAAGACTGAGGATTCAGCACTTACTGCAGCTGGCTTTTCTGTTTTTGGGTTGGTGGACATCACCTGCTTACTGCCAAACCTTGCCAGGGATAATTCAGATTTCATCCTGTTCATGCACTTTAACCGATTTCTTGAATTATATTTCCAACTAAACTGGAAGTTGAATGCTCAGCTACCATTAAACTATGTAAGCTCAGCGACCTTAAATCACATTGAAAACCTGTCTTACAATCGAGTTGTTTTTCTTACTCTTCACTGGGTTCTTTCACTAAATAAATAAATAAAATTAAAAAAAAAAAAAAAAGAAAAAAAGAAAAAAAAAGAGACAGACCAGACAAAGCTAATTATTACCAAATGTGAGGATATATAAAATAAGGGACAGCTTATGGCCGTAACGAATGAACATTGCCTTGCTATATTATACCAGCCTCTGACAAAAGTGATTAAATATAATGCTTTAACTACAAATGTGTAAGCTGCTGCTGATCATTTCACCCCTTGGCAGTCTGTAAAGCAGATAACTCAATCTTTAGCTAATGACTGAATGGGAAAGACCCTTCTACTGGACCCCCTCCACCACCACAATAGCAGATTCTTTATTTGTTTCCTGTGCTGCTGAGTGTTTCCAGTCCTGTGCTGAGTTTTCTCCCGAGTAACATGCTTCTGGGATCATCTTCATTTCCCCCAGCAATTTGTGATTTCTCTCTCCACAGTTTTTTTTCTGTGTTGGGCACACCTTACAACATTTAGCATCTCATTTTGGGTTCTCAGTTTTCTCTGAGCCTCAACAGCAACCAACCAACCAGACCATGAAAAGAAAGCTCTTGTCAGTAATTAGCTCTGATGTAGACCAGATGATAACTGTCAGATCTGGATACTAAAAGGTACAGGATGAGGTTACTCCTACCTATGTTCAGCTTTCCTAGGAGCCTGAGATCCAAAGAAATAAATATCAGTGAATGCAGTCCAGTTAAATCTACTTAGAGGAGAGAGAGCAGAAGATGAGATTAGACACACACATTGTTTAACCTGAGAACAAAGGGCAGAATTTGGAAAACGACTTGTCAAGGTGTCTTCAAAAATTAGCACAGTGCAGACAACTCTATTGCCAGAGGGGCTGTTTCTCATCCCGTCTGCAGGCCTGTGTGAAATCCTTCTGATGAAATTCTCAGCCCTAGGGAAAGAGTTGCTTTCAAGATTTGTTACGAGCTTGAAACTCAGCTCAGCATCATCAAAATGTGTGAAGAACTTTCAAGGAAACATGGACTGACTTATGGCTATGGCACTGAAACAGCTAAAATTGGCTCTGGATGATCTTTGCTTTCAGCTTTAAGCTGATGCCAAACTAAAACATCCAGTGGTGGTGAGAGCTGTGCTTGGGCATCAAAATGAAGTCCCAATAAGGAATAGACTCTCTTGTTCTCTTTATAAAATGCAGGGCAGAGCAATCCAATTAACTACATTGGGTTGACTGTGGATTTTCAGTGGCAGAGCTGAAATCCAATCATTAGCAGAAATTCCATGTGTGCACGTGAAACTGGGTTTGATTTTGTTTCTTTAACTGACAGTGGAGTGCAATCAATCTAATGCTTATAGACAATGCAGAAAATGCAGTTTGGTACACATCCACTGTGCCTTTGGATGCCTAGTCACCAGGGCAAGTGATACTTTCTTTCATTACTGAAGTTTTGCCTCTCCCTCTCCAGCTTTTAGTAGAATGAAATGGAGCATGTAATGGAACGTCATGTTCATAAGGTTTCATTTCGGTTTCAGCTCCAGGTCTGCACAAAATCTCAAACACTACAACAGCTTTACACATGCTCACAAATGTTAAAAGAAATGTCTGAAGGCACTCAAATCCTGAAGCCTAAGGAAGATGCCCTAAATTTACTCAATCCCCCCCCAGACAAACCCTACAAAGCTGCCAAATAATTACCTGATTGTGAATAATCAGGTTATTGTTAATAGTTATAATAAGGAAGAGATTATATAAATTGGGAGAAAAGAGCAGCTTTCTCTAATACCCACCTGGTCTAAATACACAGTTATACTTTTAACTAAAATTGAGGAGTCATTAAGGTCATTTTTTGGGTAGGTGATTAGGTTTCTAATTCCCAATTAAATTAATTGGATTTAAATGCCTAAATAGCTGCAGAAATCAGGCTTACCATCCAGTAAGCAGTTAAACAAGGGGATGATACAAAATGAGGCTGGAACATGGGTAGCTGATGTGGGAATAATAGTAACATTAGTGTTTCATACAAACAAATACAATACCCCTGTCACAGCCTTAGAAAAGGCAGCAGATGAGATCTTCTCTCCCGTGTAAAGAGTGAGAACTATTACAGATAATTATTTTTTATAATTAAACTGGCCCCGGATAACTCCTTGTCCTCTGACATCTCAAATCACTCCTCAGATGTATCTTACTCATTTACCTACTTATGTTCTTGGGAGTCCTTCAGAAGTACTACATCAAAGAACTGCAAAGAGAACAGGTAAGTGGGTAGCCAAAAGTCATCCCAGAAAACCAGAGAGGAGCTGTGAGCACAAGTAAGGACTACACTATTTGTGACAGAATGGAACAACGCTGCCTACAAGTTCCTGAAGGTACATAATGGAGAGACTGGTGCAGGTCTCTTCTCACAGGTAACTGGAGACAGAACAAGGGGAAAAGGCCCCAGGCTGAGGCGGTTTAGATTGGACATTAGGAAAAAGTTTTTCACAGAGAGAGAGAGGTCAGGGATGGGAATGAGCTGCCCAGGGAGGTAGTGGAGTCACCCAACCTGAATGTGTTTAAGGGTTGTTTGGATATGGTTTAAGGTGAATCTTTTTGAGTAGGGTTATAGGTTGGACTTGGTGATCCTAAGGGTCCTTTGTAACCTGAACGTTTCTGTGATTCTGTAGTGCAAAAACAGGTGCCTGAGAGCATACTTATTCTGAGCTACTTAAGGACAACAGTTTTTAAGATGTGATTACGCCACACCAAAAGTACCTCTGAAATAGGATGAACTGGTCTTCCATAGAATACATTCACCCTGCCCAAGCTTACCTAACTCCCTAAGTGGAAACTCTGCAAATCTTAAGTAGGGAACTGCAGCATCAGGAAGAGCAGCCAATGGCACATTAGGATACCAGCAGACATTTTATTGCCTCAGAGCTTTCAGAAATGTTTGCCAATAAAGCTGATAAAAGAAGGCTAAAAGCTGGCACTCCAAAGGCTAAGAAAGGAGCAGAAACATAGGGAAAACTGAGACACAGCAAGCACAGGCAAATAGCAAAAGTAGCAGCAACAGACAGTATGGAACTGTCAGGTAGTCACTACAGAAGAACTGCAGGAGGAGTCAGAGGTGAGGCTGAATTCTGATGACGAATGGGTTGGAAATCACTAGCTGAATGTTAGTGGCAACAGCAGCTAACAGAGTCAAGCTCTGAAGGAAGACTTCTATCATCTCCCATTCAACGTCTTTCTGTTAATTTTCCTGCATGCGTATGGAAGCAAAGAGACACATTAAAATCTCTGTAAATATATTTCCCGCTCCAGCTGTAGCAGAACATTGACCTGCAAGGTTGCCTCCTGAAGGTAGAAGCTCTCAGAATTGCACCCAGAAACAAAATGTCTCTATCCATGCTACTAAAGGGAACCGTTCGCTCTCTACATCTGTGACTACATTTCTTCTCTTTATTAATTAGCCCTTGGTCTGGTAAAGAGCAGACATTATTAGCTGCTTAATACATTAGACAATTAATTGGAAAAGTACCTCCTTTGAGTCAAAAAAGTCTGAAGTTCTTTTGCCTAAGTCAATTCTTTTGGCCTGTACCTTGGTGTACAAAGCCCTTGCTTTTCAAGATTCAGGCAGAGGGTTATGTGTTTGCCACAATAAGGTCTTAAAAAACAAGGCAAAATGGTGGCTAAAAGGGATGAACTCTCCAATCAGCAGACCTGCACAGACTCCGTTACATAAGAACTCTGGAAATATTTCTAAACCCTTACTCAGTCACTAATATTTTGTCACAACAGTAATTTTTATATGCAGTGATTACATGAAATTTATCAAGAGTGCTTCCTAAACAGTCCATGCTCTGTCCTAGTTAGGGTTATGCATATTATGAAAAATTATTATGTTGATGCTTAGATTTTTATGTAAAGATCTCAAAGCATTTTTCAAGGATTTAATATTAATGCTCTTTTTTTTCTGTCAAGGTAATTCAGAACCATTACACATCTTTTGTATGTGTCTGTGCTGAGACAGATCAAATAAAATGGCATGCCAAACATCACAATAGCACTTTGATGTCACAGCTGAAAGCATATCCCAGAGCCCACACTATAGCACATTTCAACGCAGCATCTGAAAACCCGTCCAATGGCTTATCCAGTTGTTATCCAAACTTATTAAGGCATGGGCAAATGAAATGAAAATAAAAGAGTGCAGACTGAGCTCTTATTAAAGTCTGTAATACCTAAATTCCCAGCTCAGATTTAGCCACTAGACCATATTTTCTTTCTTCATTACCAGAGGAGAAGAGAGACCTGGATGCAATTACCAGCTCAGGCTCTGATGTCTTTTTGGCCTCTTAGCTTTCACAACACTTGTAGACTCCCCTTTTCTTTCATATACATATGTCCTAAACAACCCCCTTCTTCTTCAAATTGCTTCTGAGAGCTCTAGGAGTCCCCCAAGTTATCCAATAGCTAATATTCAGGATATTTCAGATCTTAGCAGCAGTTCCTCTATCTCCAGATCACCAGCCTCATCTTCAGCTAACATTAATCAATATAATACTGACACAGTTATGGGATCTAGGCATATTTAGGTCAGCTGAAACATCTTGTCACATATATTTTTATTTCAACAAGACCAATCCTTTCCATAGCAGATGCAATATCTGGACAGTCCTGCAAATGATAAGCAAGAGCAGAGCCATTTAGTGGCTATGCTGTATATGATATGTCCAGAAAAATCCTAAATTGGGCTGGGAAGACAGTAATTTCTATGGCATATTGTAAGTTTTTACTGCATGGTAACAAAGCAACAAAGTTTTTGTGTCATGATCTGGAGGATGGCTTAGAGCAGGCATGAGGAGCTATAAATACCACATCTTCTAAATGGAAGTGGCAGACGGTCACTGGAGCCAAAGAACACAAAGTTTTAAAGCTAAAGGGAACTTTTTAACAGAAAGAATCACAAGTTATAATGATTAATGTAGGTTTCTGTTTCGGAGACAGGTGCTCTTGGGCGATGTGAGCCCAATTTAGGTTTCATTTGTATCAGTGGAACACCCTGTGCTTCAGTAATGCATTGCTGCCTTAGCCCAATGGAAGGAAGAACAGAACTAATTTCCCATTATATTCTGCTTGTCTCTTCCCCACCTCCTCAGCATATTTTTTCTAGAGATCAACCAATCTCTTCTCATTGAGATGATGGAGCCCTTCCCGGTGCTGGGATTCAGTATACAATGAGTTTGGTTTCAAAAGCAGCTAGAAACAGTAAGAGACTTGAATCCCCTTTGAAAGGCGAGGTGATTTTGACATTTCTACACAGGTACCTTTGGCTGCACAAATCTGACACTCAGAAACAGCTGAAACACTTGAAAGATCTTCATGATAGTTCCTAAGTATCTTTACCGGAGGCACTTAGGGGCATGGGGCCAGGATAAACATTTTACATGGGTGCTACAAGACCAGTGGTGTGGCAGCATGGCAATGCCTGTGCAAAGCCATAATTTCATGTCATACAAACACACAAGAGAAAGCAGCACCCCTGGCCAACTCTCACCCTCAGATACTGATCCCACTACAATGTCTCTTCTGTGTGACCTGCTCTAGGTAACCCTAGAACTGTGTTCAGTTCAGGAGTCGCCAGCACAATGAGGACATGGAACTGTTGGAGCCAGTACAGAGGCCACGAAGATGCTCAGAGGGCTGCAGCAGCTCTGCTATAAGGACAGGCTATGAGAGTTGGAGGTCTGCAGGCTGGAGAAGAGAAGGCTTCAAGGAGGCCTTGGAGTGGCCTTCCACTATCTGAAGGGAGCTACAGGAGGGCTGGGGAGGGACTATTGACTAGATCTTATAATGAAAGGATGAGGAGGAATGGGTTTAAACTGGCAGAGGGAAGATTGAAACTGGATGTTAGGAAGAAGTTATTTTTAGTGAGAGTGGTGAGACACTGGCACAGGTTGCCCACGCAGGTTGTAGATCACAGAACCACAGAATGTGGTCTTTGATTCTGTGATCCACAACCTCCCTGGAAATGTTCAAGGCCAGGTTGGATGAGTAACTTGTTCTAGTGGGAGGTGTCCCTGCCTGTGGTGGGGGGTTGGAACTGGATAATCTTTGCGCTCCCTTCCAACCAAAACCATTCTATGGTTCTATGATTCTATGATCCTGCTCTGGCTGTAGGCTTGAACCAGGTGACCTTCAGAGGTCCCTTCCAACCCCTAACATTCTGTGATTGTTTTTCAGTGTTGGCACTAGTATGGTGGGCACCTGAAGTAAGCTCAGTCAGAGCAGGGAGCTGAGCTGGAGGGCAGCTCATTCACACACACACAAAAAAAATAAATTAAAAAATCATATTGACTCAGGTGCACTCACAGCCAGCAGAAAGGCAGGGATGGCAGCTTCGTGTTAGTCAGCTTTAAACAGTCAGAGATTGCACCTTAGCAATTGTTCAACACATTAGGGACATTCATCAGCCCTTTTGGATTCGGCATGTTATTCAATCTGCTCACTCAGATTCCCTTTGGCATCTCTGTTCAGATAGTCTTTCGATTTTGCTCATTCTTTTCGTGGGTATAGACATTGCTCCCAATAAAGCAACAGAAAAAGGCGCAGAAAGAAAGATATTCTCATCCCCGGCTCTACAAAACCACATATTCTTTCCCATTAAGCACAAAAAGACAGATTTCTGGGTATCTTCTGTACAATTCTGAGGAAGTCTCAATTGAAGAACTACATGGATTTTTCCGTTACAGAGGAGGTCTGTATCTTAGAAGCTTATAGCCTTTCATAAATACAAAGAAACTGTATCCCACAGCAACTGTAGCAGTCGCACTGGGATTTCAGTATGGATGATTACAAAAAGGTAAACAACCCCACAAAGCCCTTGGTGCTTCTCAAGATTCGCATCACAATGACGAACTGGCAGAATATGAAAGAGACAAATCCTGTAACTTCAACGGCTTTAGGTGAGTTTCAGATGATGCCCGGGAGGTGTGTGACTGTTGTATCAGTTCTGCATTCAGAACTCGTCTTTGCCATGTTTGCTTTTCATCCCAGAGAGAGATTAAAATTGTTTCTGCTCCCTTTTTAATCAGCAGCAGCAGCACATGGACTGAACTCAAGAGTGCTTATTACAACTTATATCTTTGATAGTGCATTTTCCTGGCTCTGTCCTGTCTCCTGATTACTACAGGAGACCAGAAAAAGTATTTTCTTTTTCACGGTTGCTTTATCCTAAGGTGAAAAGTTCAAAAAGATTCTGATGCCAGAAATATTGAAACTGAGTTGAAATGACAGGACATGATTTCATCATTTTCTATCAAAATGAAATGTTTAGACATTGCAGAAAATAAAAGCATCCATTTGCTGACTTAAATAAAATGTTTATTTCAAGACAGATCAAAATAATTCAGGGTGGAATAAGACAGTTCAGCTGGTGAGAGAAAGCACATTATATCGTGGGAAACCATAGCATGAATTTGATCTTCACTGAACCCCCAAGGCAGAGGTTTATTTTCCCATCATAAAACTCAGCCCTACACAATGCTGCATGCGAGTGTTCAATGTAAACAAAATTCCATTTGCAGATGGCAAAGCATTTTCTTTGGTACCATTCAGCAGGTTACATCTTTTTCCTTCTATTTGAGTCCTTAACAACCAAAACCCATTTGCCAACCTCACCTGAATGTAATATTGCAAATTCTGATTACCTGGGTTTAATAGACCACTTGCTTTTGAAAGAGGGGTTTGCTGTTCCTCACTCTTCCTGCTCTCCTACTTTGATTTGCCCTCAGGGCAGGATGCTTTCTTCTCCTTCTGTCCTCCCTCCACTAATTCACTGGAGCAAGCACCATGAGAGGGTGAATGCTTGGCTTCTCCCTTTCGACCAGATGAGATCTTAGACTCAATCAAGCCATAACATCCATCACAAATCATTCATAGATTGGCTCAAACTCAAGAGATTGCAGGAAATTGGGATCTTTATAATCCCTTGGGGTTTTTGTGTCTTTGTAGTACCTCCATTTTAGGGCCCTATATCTTTGAATTGCAGCCATGAGGATTTTTTTCCTAGTTGAAAACTGGGACTGAAAACTTGTGTAATCACATGCATCCAAGAATGCATTGCAAAAAGAATGTCAAATGGACTGCCACTAGCGATACGGGTGTGAGATCTGCAGCACTGGAGCTGCCAATCCTAAACTAAGGAGCAGATAAAATCATGGACTTGATTACCTTCTCTCTTTGATTTGTCACTCTGTCATTCCACTGACTAGAAAAATTTCACTTTTTTTTCCTGAAGTGAACCAGTGTAAGGAAGAAATGAAACAGCTGTTGAAAGTTTAATGTTTTAAAACACTGTTTGCTTCAGGCTATTTTAAATGCTCTGACACTTCAGGTTTTGTAAAGTCTGTCACTTGATTAGAAAGAAGTTCTTTTTCCACTGATAAAACCACACTAAGTATTATTGAATGATTTATTAGGCTGCAGTAATATTTTACAAATTGCCATATATTTTTATACTCTCTAATGCAGTCCAAAGTGAATAGACCAAAGCAGTTACCACCCCTTAACTTGATCAGCAGTAACTCACTCTCCTGTAGCTCCGTCTGGAGCAGTTTGGCTGTGCAGCTCTACAGCTGCCGGATAAAGAGCGAGCAGGGATAAAACATCACTGCTTTGTTCCTTATGCAAAGGCAGAGGGATGAGTCTCTGCACAAGCACAAGTGCCAAGCAATCATCCCACAAGCAGAACTGATTGCAGAGCTTTGGGAAATGGGAATCCATAGAACCATAGAACTGTTGAGGTTGGAAGATACCTTTTAAGATCATCAAGTCCTACCTCTTGCCCAGAGCTCACAATCCCACCACTACTGCTATGCTACCACCACTAAACCATGGCCATCAGCATCACATCCACACATTTAAAAAATATTTCCAGGGATGCTGACCTCACCAACCTCCCTGGGCAAACTGTTTCAATGCCTGACAACCCTTTCTGTGGAAAAAAATTTTCATAATATCCATCCCGTGGCATCCTGCCTCTGCACGTGGGACACAGCCTCTTGACTCTGTGGTAAGTCCTAGGTTCTGCAAAAGATACCAAAAGTAACGACTCTCCTTTCACTCCTCCTGCCCCAGGAGTTTCCTTATAATACAGACAAAAGTAAGTATGTCTGCCTCTTGCCTGCATCCTTCTCTGAGATCTCAGAAAAGTACAAGATCCTCTAGAAGGAAATAAGCTAAAGGTATTTTGTTAGAAAGGCATGAAGTTTTGGCTAGCACAGATTTTGAATGGAGTCATCCACAAAACACTGAGTGATATATAAAAAGAAGCCAGAGAAACTCTATTCTGTTCCCAGTCTTGGCACCACTCACTGTGTGACTTCTGGCAAGTGGCTTCTGGACAGATCTGAGAATATACAGGAATTTTTAGTCAACTGATCAAACAAAATGAACCTAAAGGTGTTTTTGTTTCAGAGCACCAAAATGGAGATTTTTCAATTAACTCATCAAATAGAAAATCCAAAGCATTGGAAAGTGTTGCTTTGGAGACTTTCAGACTTTGTTGAGCCTTGAAAAAAAAGAGACCATTTTGAAATGGAAATGCCTTTTCAAAAGGAAAGATTAAAAGATTTTGAGTTTTCCTCTTTCTCCATTCTTGATTAAAATCACATTGAGAATGTGATCTATGATAATAACTCAGCAAAAAAACCTGTCTTCTTGCCAATCTCTCTTTTCCATGAGGTCAGTCAGAGAGTTATTATCCACTTCACTGGTCAGAACTCCTTTATAATGCCTTGAAATTCTCACCAAATAATTTCAGGCAACTTGTCAGTAAAAACACTGTTTCAGTGAACTAAATTCTGTTCTGACTTATTCAACTAAGGTCAATTATATGAACAAGTGAGAAAATAAGTCAGTGCAGAATTTGGTCCGGCTCTTTAAAGCTCTTCAAAGTCTCAGCAAAAAGAAGAATGAGATACCCTCATTCTGCAAAGAAAATGAAGTTACACTCATCATCAATCAACAGCCAAAAAAAAAAGGGGGGGGGGGGGGGGAAAGAAAAGTAAAACATGAAAAT
>VWZI01010881.1:2116271-2185153 GCA_013396835.1 Psilopogon haemacephalus
AGGGAATAAAAGCTAAGCTATGAAGATGTATTCAATCTCTTAGATGTTACATGACAGTTGCATTGACAAATAGCACCAGTAAAGACACCAAGAAATGTAATCTTAATCTTTATATTTCAATGGGTATTTTAAGCAGACTTTTTCTTCCATTTTACATTCACTACCCTAATACCCAGAGAACAGAAACTGTAATTACAGTTGGATGCTGAAGGCTGGTCAGTAATTAAATATCTTTATCTTCATTAGATAAGATGTCTGTGAACAAGGCTCGGTCTGAAACAGAGCAGGTAAACTAGAAACCTTGAGACACATTTTCGATTAAGAGCTGACTTTGACGGGAAACTCATTTTAAAGCTGCTGTAACCTGCCTGCCTTCTGTGGAGGAGTGAACTCCACCAGGATGTTTGCAGAAGCCCAGAATGCCTTGGCCTGTGACTACTGATTTCCTGTTTTGGCATAGGGCCTATCACAGAATAACAAAACATTAGAGGTTGGAAGAGACCTCCAGGGCAGGATCACCCAAGGATCACCCAGGGTAGTTTGCACAGGAATGCATCCAGGCAGGTTTGGAAAGTCTCCAGAGAAGGAGACTCCACAACCTTTCCGGGCATCCTGCTCCAGTGCTCTGTCACCCTCACTATAAAGAAGTTTCTCCTCATGCTGAGGTGAACCCATCTGTGTTCCAGTTTGTACCTGTTGCTCCTTGTCTTATTGCTGTGGACCACCAAAATGAGATTGGTCACATCCACTTGACACCTACCCCTCATATATTTGTATATATTGATGAGATCTCCTCTCAGTCTTCTCCAAACTAAACAGCTGCAGGTTTTTCAATCTCTCTTCCTAGGGGAGATGCTCAAATCTCCCAGGCATTCTCATGCCTCTCCACTGGACTCCTTCCAGCAGCTCCCTGTCTCTCTTGAACTGGGGATCTCAAATCTCGAGCAGCATTTTGCAATGTTCTGTCTATGAAATCAGCACAGAAGCCTTTATTGATATATTCTTGTCCTTATAAATGATACTGGATATACACTTCAGCAGTACCACCACTTTAGCCTCTCTGCCAGGGTTAGAATTGAGTATATTGTATACCACAGACAGCTGCAGATTTAAACCAGGCAAAGCCACAACATAAATATCTAGTTAACACACCCAATCATTCTGCTAAACTAAAACTTTGGAAAACAAATCAGATTTTCAAAATATCTTCCAAATGATGGATATGCTTTCAAATTATCTTTTTTTTTTCCTAATTCTGTGGAATGAGCTAGAAATTAATTAAGGAGTTAGTGAGGGAAGACTTCCACAACACAAGGAACACAAATAAAATCTGTTTTTAAACCTAACTTCAGACTAATAGTTTGCTGTATTTGACAGATTGACCACATTCAAAAGGGGTTTGTGGAATTAAAAAACCACATTTTAAAATCTCTCTATCATGACAGGCAGAAAGCCATGTTTAATGAGAAAATGCCATCATGGTGGCTATTCAGATAAATAGAAACCCTGAGCAGAATCTAAAAGGGATTTGTCTCGTGTATAAGAAATTACCACAAAGAGATTATTTAAAACAAGTCCAATGAGTGTAAAAAATTGCAATTTTTGAATGAAAAACGTTAATATCTGTTGAGAGATAGCTCAAGAAAGATCATTTAAACCTATAGTCGGCTCTAGCCCTCAATTATCCTTCTCTAAGTCGTCCCTCCCTCTGTGACATGAAGTTGCTAAACTTGCAGGTACGTCTCAAACTCCCAACATTTTCCCACACGACACTAACAACCAAGTGCCTACACTCAGTCTTTGCCTACAAAGGCAAAAAATGTCCACTAGGAAGAGTCTTTTTCAGCTAATGGGGCCCAGTGAGGCTTGCTTTGGAGCTGAACACTACCCTCAGCTGCCTGAATCCAAATGAAAATGAACTAACATAACAGGGAGAAAGATTAACAATCCAGGCAGCTTTAGGCTAAGGCAAATTTCACAAAGGCCAAGTCCTCAATACGGTGCAGTTCACAAAAATTAATGGGATAACAGCGACTTCCAGCAGCTTCAGGGGTGGCCTGTAGCCTTTGTAATCATTTTGTGACATGTTGGCTATGCTAAAAACCCCTCAATTTTAACTTTTATATGTAGCTGTGTCTCTCACGTCATCTTCTCCACTGACAGCCACAGATGAGTTTGCAAAAAGAGAAAAGCTGCTGTAGACAAGCCAACACTTCTGCCACCATGCTGGAATACTTCCCACCATATATCCTACAGTTACCACTTCTGACCATGTCTTTCCACTACCATTAAGATTTGTTATCCATTAACCAAGCTGAGTAGGAACACACAGGACTTCTTACATGCTTTTAGTTGTAGTATTGGTACAAGCTGAAAGCCTTCAAGAAGCAGCAATTTCCTTGAGGGTTCAGTCAGACTCCAAGATTTCAGTATTAAAAAGACATTTACAAGGTATCCCCTCAAGCTCCCTCCTCACCAATGGCTAGGGAATTACAAACAGTGAGTTAGCAATGTGAGTAGCACTATCTTATTGCCTGCCATTTATCTTCCAAGGAAGTTTAGACCATAGAACTCTTGTACAAGTGTAACTCTTCCAGCCAAGTGCCTTATCCAGTAGTTACCAGTTCATGACTAGCACCTGATGTGTTTCTTGTGAGACATCCTCATAGCAATTACGACCAAAGAAAATTCCAAATTTAGAGCTGATGTTCTTTGCAACACACTGCTGGGTCTGTACCAAGAAAAGCCTCAAACTTCGACCATACATCTCCTCTGCCAATGCTCGAAACCACACCCATAGAAACTACCACCCTCTCTAGAACACCTGCTGACAACATTCTTGAACCTACACAAACCCTACAGCTGGAAACTAAAAGGCAAAGATACAACAATCTCTGAAAACACTTCAAACTTGGGAAGTGACAGACAATTCCAAATGTTTGACATGCAGGATGGAAAATGTGCCATTTTGTGTTTGTTTTATTGCCCCACTGAAGCGATCTATATGTAAGAGCAATAATAAACCTTTCTCTTCCAGCTGTAGAACATTTAGCAAGATATAAGGATTTATTGCACTAGAGAACACCACTGCTTTGCAGGGGCTCTGCCTTGTGTGATCCTACCTTTATGACATCTTCATCTGATGATCTGCACTCCACAGATTCCAGAAGATCAGTCACGGTACCATCGTCTTCCACAGAGATCACTTTGACAGGGACAGCAACCGTTTTCCCAGTGAGGATAGCTGTGTTCAGGATCTCAGCTTCCTAAGACAAAAAAAAGGCCCTTTAGATAGTATATGTTGGGTATTAATTCATTCGTACCACCTAGAATCAGCGTTGCTTTACTTTCTAATGGCTACGCCAAAAACTGCTCCAAGTGCAGCAGGCAGGAAAGACAAACCTCCTCCCTTCAGTCCTGGAACCAAAGTCCAGGTCCTGATTCAGCTGTTAAGATATTTTTCATTCCCCAATTGGTATTCCATGGATGCTCATCATCAGATGTTAGACTGCTGAGGAATGACCCTGTTCAACTTAAGATGGATCTTGCATCTAACAGGAGAGAACTCTCCATCCTGAGGAGCTCACTAATGATCTTGCTGATCACATTAAAATAAAATGGGTGTAAGTCTTGCTGCTTTAGCCAAAAAACTATTTTCTGAAAGGTTTTCTACAAATACTGACATTCTGTGACACCACTGGACAAACACTGCCAACATTTAGGCCAGGGAAATACTTTATCTTTGTTAGGGAACAAGTCTGGATTGAGGTTAATCAGAAATCCACTTTGCCCCAGATCTCCTGAGTGATCTTTTACAAGTCCCTGCAGTGGGGAGTGTCTTCTGCAATATGCACACTTTCTGACTTCCAGCCTGTGGACAGCCTACAGAGGGAAAGCAGCTGCTACAAAAGGCACCTGACAGCATGTGGAACCATCTGGCACTCAGGGTGTGCTCTAGCATGGCTTCTGACTGCACCTTCAGTTGGGCACTCCAGCTGGCCATGTGTATGGAAGCAGCTTTGGTCTTAGAGGCAGGCTTTAGGCTGCTCTTTGAGATGCAGTGCTGGCAGATTCAACAGCTCACAGCCTGGAAAAGGAGCTAGTGGCACTGTCTGTCATGACAGATAAGATCTGGTTTCCCTTGCTCTGCCTCAAAGGGAATTAGTTTAAGAGCACCACGGTTCTGGTTCTGTACAAGTGGTGACATGTACCACAGGACTGTGAGGAATCAGACCCTTGTCAAGTTTTCTAGAATTTATCTTAGCTCTTCTCGGGCAAGCACTTGTTCACAGCTGTCTTTTTACCTTGCAATGAACTCATGATAACTCACCCTCTCCCAAAAAGGAGGAACACTGAGAAGGACCTGGGCTCTTTAAACCCAGTGACCTGTGTGTCTGGCACACGGTTGTTGGGATAATTATTGCAGCATGCGTTCCTCCGCTTGATTTATCACTTCTAATTTAAGAGCTGAGTTCTGATGATAGGAAGAGTGCAAGACTAAACACAGTGCTCTCAGTCACCTGGGTGTCACATCAGTCTCACACAGCAGACGTCACTGGCTTCTGTCACCATACGCAGAGAGCACAAACTGGGGCCTGAATTCTGCTGCTAATTGCAAGATGCTGCTCAGTCTTGAAAGATCTCTGAGTTTTTCAGGACAGTGCCTGCAAAGCACAGACTGTCCCAAAGAACAAGAGACTCTTGATTTCAGCCGGCTCTTGTGAAAGAAAGGCTTCCAAAGCCCCCCAAGTGTTAACTTCTCATTATCTAAGCAGCTCACACTATGAGCTCTGAGACTGACCTGATTTTACTTGTGGAAGACAACAAAGTGGGAGATTGAAACCAAGTTACCAGAAGATGAGGACTCCCTCTACTGCCTCTTGGGCTAAAGAGGAAAAGCTGAGATTTCTCTTATCTAAAGGACAGAGATCAAAAAGGCATTTTCCCATTACTTAAAGAAACAGAGGAACTGTATTCAGACTCAAAGCAATATTTAAAGAAAGAGGGGAAAAAAACCCAGCCTCCTGGTCTTTTGAAAACTGCTTTGCTAAAGTTGCCTCATCCTCATCGTGACCTTTAGGGGAGGGTAAAACAGGATTTCACAAAAACAGAACTTAAGAAGAAAATCCTTTCCCTCCCACAGCACAAAAGCTCTTCAGACAGTCTGAAATTAAATTCATACAAAGGTGAGAAATATCTGCCTGCACTGTAAGGCCCTCCTGTCTTGAGTGCACTTTTGTTCTCAGCAGAGAATCTATTACTCAGGCAACTGAGATTTCAGAAAGATTTGCAATTAAGTTTCCAGATTTCCCCCCCCCTCCCCCCAACAGCTGGGCTTTGCAGCAGCTACTGCATGCAGGTTATTTAGATACTTTTGCCATTCTCCTATGGGCTCCATGGGACTTCAAATGGGGCAGCTTGACAGAGCAAGTACTATTAAGCACTATAATTACAAAATCCAGGCATTAGGTCCTCATTTTGCAAACACGTGGGCATGGATCTCATTTCATTTGGACTATTTAGGGCCATACCACATGCCTAGCTACTTGCACCCTTGTAGCAAGCTGAAAAGATGTGCTCCCCCAAGCAGGAAGGGCCTTCTTCCCTCAGTTAATATGTAACAGTATGACCCTTGCAATTATTTTATAAAGCAAAGGGACGTTTAATAACCAAGCCCTTGAAACAGTGTGATTAATGAGGGCTGCTAACCAAAAGCAAATGTAATTTCCCCTGGTAAGAGCTAGTAACTGAGACGGCTTCTTACAAGCTTCAGAAATTTCTTCTGAGTTTGTGACTTTTCCAAGTGCTGGCTTTGGATATTCTGAGTACAGATTACACTCTAATGCACCTGGTACCTTTATGGAGGTGTCTGCAAAACCAGGCTACTTAGTAGAGCAGCTGTTCACTGCCACTACCCTTCTTCTCTTCTCAGCCACCTGTTAAAACCATGTGCACAGCACAGCTAATCCATAGGGAATTTCTGCATGTCCAGAGTCTCAGCTGGCTTCAAACCTAAGTAAGATGGTGTCAGATCCTGCCCCAAAGCTTTCTGTCTGTGGCTACAATCTGACAGACCTTTACTTAACCCACCTGTGTAAATAATGGCAATAATGTCAATGAGAGTACTTTAAAGAGATCAGTGCATTCATATCTGCTTAAGGAAGCAGATTCATAAGTTGTATCTGCCCAAAATCAAAGATTTCTTATTCAAGGTTTTGTAAGTTTTGTCCATATCGATGTTCAGAAACCAGGAGTTTCTAGAAGCTTGCACAGCCCACACCAGCACATGCAGCATGTGATACTGTTCCTGATTCTTGGACAGTCCTAAGAGTCTCCAACACAATCTTTGTCCAATCCATTTCCAAAAGGAATGAGGACAATGGGGAGCAAGAAGCAATTCCTCGAGTTCATCCAAATGTCTGTGGCAATTTTCTGACTTTCTATCAGCAATTATTTGTTCAGTCCCAGGAAAACAAATTCACCCATCTTAAGTAAATGAAAGGCAAAGGAAAGCAGAGGTTTGCTAACCTCCACTGAGATAACTGAGTTATATATTCTGCTTGCATAGTTTTGGGTACCTCTGCATGTATGGACTTGGAGGATGATATCTATGGGCTCCTGGTTTGCATCTCACCCTTGAACATAGAGGCATAATAACCATTTACACCAATTTACACAGTGGGGGCAGAGTAAAATGCTTCTTTAGTCATTTGTTTAATGGCTAGAAGGGGCTTAGTGCTCCCCTGGTGAAAGCATATAAAAATTATTTCATTTTGAGGAAACAAACATGATACTTATTTAGCTATACAGGGATTATAGTTCAGAATCTCAGCATGTACAAACTGTAAATCCAAGCAGTTACTAGTCTCAAAGTGTTGCTTTTTGCTGCTTAAATGATATAGGAATCTTCTGCAGAATTATTATATCCTTTATCCATGACTAAGATTAGGAGATGTGATGTCAGGGCTTGCAAAGTGAGGACAGTTCTGCTTTTGCACAGCAATAGCCATATATTCCAATAGCTAGAAGTTGATTCCCTCAGCACCTATTAAAAGAATGCTCAGCTTTCTCTAACTAGTATGCTGCCTATCTCTGTAATTCACGTGTGCTGAACTCTCCAAATAATAAAATGAAATAACAATCAGATAAAAACATTTTTCTCTATGTAATAGAAGTGGAAAACCAGGTAATCTTTATTCAGAAATTGCTACCATATTAAAAAAAAAAAGTAATACTTTTAAAGAAGATTCTGGAGTGAGTCTTTTTTGCCTGCTGAATAGATTCATATTAAATAACTGAGCATATTAAGCCCTCCAGCAGAAACACATTCAGAAGATGTACACAGTAAGCATCTATTTAAGTAGAAATGCAGAAGTGAATACCTATTAGTTTTTTTCAATTTTAATTGGTAGCTTCTCTGCAATTTAATTTCCCTTCGGACATCTTTTGCCTTATAACTCCTGGGTTGAAAGAAAGGACTTTAACAATATCATTATAAATCTTAGGGCATTTCTTTTCTTACCCTGATTCTCTCTGCATACGCAGTATTTCCTAATGTTTGTGTTAATAACGGCTTTACAAAGAAACAAATACTTGACTAACTCATACTCTAGCTTTCAGGCCCTACATCTGATGTACACAGCAAGGAAAGGTATTATTTTCCAAGAGCATTTTAGTGTGATCCAGGACATCATTCTCATATTTAATCCCTGTTAACCCTCACAAACCTCAAGCAGCAGCAATCAAGGCACCAACTTGTTTAAAAGAAAAGACCTGCAACCCTCTTCCCTCAAAATATCTTGGGCTGCTTGTCCTACCACAAAACACAAGGGGAAAAAAGTATTAAGAAGACCCACAGCACTATAGTATGTGTTCTGTAAGCAGCAGATTTCCAGCACAGCAGATTTTTATTAGAGTAGTAGAATGTATTTTTGCAGGCTACATATCCAACTTCCAAAATCGAGCATGTTCTTTTGGTTTTCAGAACCTGTCTTGACTTTGGGGCTTAATATGTACAGACTGCAACAGAGAAGAGAATAAAATGATCACTGAAATCTCCCAAAGCCCAGGGCAGGACACCAAATGAGAATGAAAATCCATCCCATTTGGCACTCGTTATTACCCTCCTTTTTCCTCTTTAATTTTTTTCCTGTTCTTTTTTATTAAGCAGCCTGTAGAGCTTTAACCCAGGGTACCACTTTGACTCTTTTCACTATTTATTTCAGAAAGGCCTAGATTTTGCTCCTCTTCAGCTAGTAGCCATCTTATTTATATCAGAGTATCCGCACTTCAGTCGTGCATAACTAATTTCAAATCTTATTTAGCATCAAGTCTCAGAATTAAGAAGCTAAGTGACAGCTGTTTAATTAACTCCTTAAGCTGATTAGAAAGCATTACAGAAATCCCCCCAAGGAAGAGTTTATAACTGTCAAGAGAGCCTAAGGCCATGTTAATGCTTCTGTTTAAATTTAGTAAGCTTCTAAACCAATAAAGTCTAAATGCTTGACATCCTCATGGATGTGGTCAAATTCAGCTTTTTTTTCCTCATGTTACCAGTGCAGGGATGGGAAACAAAAACAACAACATAGAAGGGATTTGAAAAGCCAGAAAGCAGCAGCTGAATAATGAAGCAAATAGATGCACCTCTCTAAAGAAGCTGCTCTAAGTTCATGCCATCTAACACTCGATTATACTGGATTAGCACTCAAGGCTGGAGTAAAGCTGAGCTTGCACCTTAAATGCAGAGTCATCTCCCAGCTTCTGGGTGTAAGCACAAAGGTTTGTTCATTGGTTCTTAAAACTTAAATCCACCTTTAATGATAAGATTATGGCAGCTGAAGTACAAGTTTTAGAAGCAGCTGGTAGGGCTAGATACATGGTGGTGCAGAGAAATTGAAAATGCCTCAAAGCAAATGTCCTCGGTTGTAGTACATTGTTGCTAGCTCCAAGCTAAAAACAGCACAATGTCCTATTGCCACAATCTGGCACAAAATGCCAGGCTCTCGGATCCTGTGCTGGGGCATGAGGGTGGGATTAGTGGGTAGGTTTCGGGGCAGGGTGGGATCAGACCTGTTGCAGGGATCAGGTGGTTTTGCAGAGGTGGAATGGGGGTGTGGGCATTGATACTGATTTTTTTAGTGATCCTTTTTCCATTCAAGTCAATTTAAATTGGTTGCATTGGGCAGGGGGCAGAGAGTGTGGGAGGCACCAGGAAATGGCAACAAAGAGGTGAAAAAGCAATGCTGAGTCCCAAATCAGATCCACCAAAGAGCAACAATCCACCAACAAGACTGAAACATCTCCAGTGGTGAGAGAAATCATGGAGAGTGACTCCCCTGCCCCTTTCCCAGAGGAAGCATGGTGGGGGAGCCAGGACAGATGGGTCTATGTGGGACTCAGACATGGCTGCACACATAAAGCAGCACTGAGCACTGCAAGAAGGGTTGCAAGTACAAGTAGAAATACTGCAGGTATGAGCAATGATGGTGAAACCTTAAAGCAAAAATGTGAAAGGACTGACCTGAACTTTCAAAGTCAGCTCTTTAGGTTAATGTGTGCACCTTTCATCGTGCAGAGTGAAATCTGAAGTCACTGGGAATGGAGGGAGAGAGGAGGGGGGATACAAAAGCAAATGAATCACGTTTAATTGAAGCACTTTCTTAAATTGTTTCCTTTTTCCCCTCGGTACAGGCAAGAGAGCTCCCAATCAGATGTGCTGACACAGGGTTAAAAGGGAGCATCAACTGAAACCCAAATGCATGTTTCTCTGGGTATACCCACCTGCTGACTCCTAATCTTCCACACAGCTTCCAGACAGGGAAGAATGGAATTATTTTTCTTTGTAGCAAAATGTGATTGCAAACTCATTGTTTGGAAAGAAATGGGTGGTAAAATCAATATCTAAATGTATTTTTCATTCTTTCCTCTTCAATCTGATTCCTTGAAAAAGTTTAGACCTCCATTCAACAGGGAGGTGAGTCACATCCAGCCACACTCTCACGCAGTGGGACAGAACCAGTGCTTGCGGAGCGAGCAGTTTTGGCACGAGCAATGCAATAAAGCCACACAGACATAGAAAGCACAGCAATCACAATTTTCCAGTCAAAACCAGAGAAGAGCCAATGGCTGGGTTGTGACAAAGCAGGATATCTGAGACCCTCTGCCCCTCCTACTGCCACACATGAGGCACGCAGGAAAAGCAGCTAATTATATTTCATCTGAAAGCTGGATTTTGCAAAGCCTCTTAGCTATTTTGTATTCTTACTAATGAATTTTCATCTCTTTATAGATAGAATCTATCATGCTAAGTTTGAGGGGAAGGGAAGAAAAGCCAAATACCTAAGACAGTAACATGTGTAGTAAATAGAGAAGGAGCACAATAATAGGGAGGTGATCCAAAGGAAAAGCGGAATCATTAATAAGATGACCAGTAATGAACAGGTCTCCCATTACACAGCCTGTGATGCTCAATAAAAGGCTGGAGAAGGAAAGAAATGCATATTAGAAAATAAATCCAGGTGCTAGAGTATCTGCCTGGGTGAAGACAGGCTGCTGCTCAGGCTGCTAAATTCCCTGGTTTCACATTGGTACGCTGTCAGGAGTAGGCAGCCCTGGCTTGTGCACACTCCCTGGAACTGCAGGATGCAATTTCACATCTTTAAGCGATGAAAAAAACCAGGAAACAAATCCCCTCACTCCAAGGGAGATAAAAAATGCCTTTGCCTGTTGTGTCCCTATTCCTTGCCATTGTCTGTCTCGTGTACCTAGAGAGGAATTGCTCAGAATGAGGATCTTTTCCTGGTATTTGTACAGTGTTCAGCCCACAGCCCAGATCTGAAGTCAAGCTGCTGTACCTGCTAACAACAGGTAACAGCTCTCTTGAAGGTGAAGCACGGCAAGCACTAAACATATACAGCAACAAAGTGGAGGGAATGGGACATTGCCTCTGCTTTTGATGCTCTGGCATAAAGGCACAGCAGGTTTTTATGTTTCTGACAGTGACCAGCCAGAGCAGGTGTGTCATTTTAAGCCTTCATTTTCTGCTAAGGATTTCTGGGAGCAGGCAGCACCCAGGCAAACACTGTTTAGAGGGAGCAAGGAACCGTTTAGCAATGGGACAGACTACAACACTATCAGTAAGCTATTCAAGCCATACCGGATCTCCTTTACGCTCAGGTGAGGAACCAAATCTTCCCACGGGAGCTCCCTTGTTTTCTAGTTGTAAAGTCAAGGCACATTTTAATTTGTCTCAGGTATAAAGAGACTAATTCCTTTTAATGCTTTGGCGTCTAACATTTTGGAATTCTGTTAGCATACTTCTGGCAAGTCCTCCTGTGGTGTTTTGGTGGTTTGCAGTGCTAAGTGGGCTACCGTGATCCCAGGAAGCTGTCATGTTCGTTGTGTGTTTATCAAAGTCAGAGAGTATGAAGCCTGTGAGTTGTCAGGCTGCAGTTCTTCAGAGAAATTGCTAATTAATTCACAGGCTCCAAAGTGTAACCCCACGAAGCTGCATGTGCATGCTTGATTTTGGACTCTAGACAGACTGCTCTAGCTGATAATCAGCAAGGTTTGCTGTTAAAAGCATACAAGCAAACAAACTCGGGGAGGATTTCTTCCCTGCTTTTCTTAAACAGACTGCCAGCAGGCTTAGACATCATTGCAGGAGGGGATGGCATGGCTGATTGTCAAAGGAAGACCTTTCAAAAAAGCAGAGCTGGGAGATCTGGCCTAAGGTACACAAATAACACTGTGTCTGATGCCACTGAATTGCTGAGGCTGGGGAGACTGGTAGGGACATGTCATGCAAAATTAGCTAAATCCAATCAAAATTTCACAGATGGGGTCAGTATCTCAGCTCCCGGATTGATGTGCCAGCATGATGGCTCTTTTGATTCTCAGGCCTGCAGTTAGGAAGCCTAATGCAGAGGTTTGGTGCCTGCAGGGGTTTTGGAGCTCTGTAAGGGGTGGACTATGGGATGTGATGTACGGATTTCCAGCGACAAAATGAAAGCTCTAGGATATCGCTTCAAAGGAAAGATGCCAATGAGACTCCAGCAATGCAATTTAGCAGAGTAAATATTTGGTGCAATATGTAGCAGAGCCAGAACCACTGGGGTCAAACTGACCAAAACAGCTTCACTTTCGTGGAGGGAAGCATATAGAAATCCCAAACCAAATCACTGGCCTGGTTTAATATGTGGCTGGGACTTTTGTTTGTTTGTTTTCCTTTCACAACTTGTTGCTGTCATTCCCAGGCTGCATTCTGAGATGCATGTGAATCCTTCCCATCTTCCACACTGTGCTAACCCTCGTTTACTCAGTGGTCTAAAGGGAACCCCAAAGGACATGACTGGGGAACCCTTTCCCCATCTGCCATACAGCTCCTTGGGGCCTGGCCAACAAGAAGCAGATTAGAGCAACCCTTGGGATGCAGATACATTCAGCAGAGAAATTTGACATGTTCTTTTTTTGTCATTCTCTGCTTTCCTGAACCAGATAGTGATGAAATCTGCACACTTCTCCTCTCATATTCCTGTGACCACTGCTTCCCCCAGGGTCAGTGACAGGGCTGTGGGCCACCAAGCCCTCCCTTCTGCCCCAGCTCTCAGTGTCTGCTTTGGCCATGACAATATTTCTGCATTATCACAGGCAGCAAGTGACAAGCTGGAAGAGAGCTGTGGCTGGGAAGAATGAGAGACAAAGAGTGGGAATCTGAGGCAGGGGACAGGAAAGGAGAGGATTTGCTCAATTTCTCCAAGGAAGGTTACCTACTGCCTAAAGAAAATACAAGAAAAGTACTGTCCTGCTGCACTGTGTTAAAGGCCCCAGGGCTTGGCACATTTCTGTGTGACATGGCACACGCAGCAAGTGCTGCAACTGATACTGGGCACAGCTGAAAACTGAAGCTGCTGTGTGGTCAGAGCCCTCCCTGCTCATGCCTACTGCTGTTACACTCCCCTATCTGTTTTCCCTCCCAACATGATCATATGTGGGATGAAACCTGTTTCTGCTCTGACTGGAACTAATGATGATATAGATGAGCAATGTATAAGTGAGTCAATGATAGCAGCAGCTACATCAACTTCCTTGGAAAACTATTTCTAAGTACGTATCACGGAGGTGTAAATAATGTTTCTCTGTGTTACTGGAGAACAAGATTTCTGCAAAAGGCTTTTCCAGACTCAGGCCACGTGGGAATCAGGCCCCATCAGAGTCCTCTGAGATATGCACACCAGCTGGAACAAAAGGAGACTCAGTGGTTTATTTTCTGAATTAAGTTTAGATTTGCCTATTGTTTTTACCAACAAACAAACTCACACCTGAAAGCCACTTTGGTCTCATCTTGTGGTGTGTGATGATACATCTGCTGAGGTCTGTCTGCCAGCACTTTATGCAGAGCTGTGTTTGTAGCTTGAAGCCCTGCTGTGAGACATTCAATTATCTTCCCATACCAAACCATCACCATGGGCCTGCCTTGGTGACTCACAGTTCCTCTGTTGGCCATTTCTTTACATTGACCTATCTGATGCGGGCAGAGGCACAGGTGCAGCATTCCTTATTACAGATACCCACTGTGGGTGGCCTGCCAAGCACCAAACACAGCATCTATCTAGCCTTTTGGTCTTGAGGATCTCCATAAACTCAGGCACACAATGCAAAAGCCTAATTTTCACCTCAAAGTCCATGACCTTTTGCCCCATCCTACCTAGCTGCTCTGTTATCTCCTACAATTTCCCCAGCTTTTAATGTCTTCCAGGCAGCTCTTCCACTAGCACATCTGTGCTTTTCCCCATGACACCTGCAGAGATAGTTACTTTACAACCTTCTTTAAAGTTCAGTTCTGCCATAGTGACTACAGGATGTTGCAAGTCTTGAAGAGAGAAGTTTGTTCCTCTCCTCTCATCTCTCACCTCTCACAACTTTGGTTTAACTCTGGGAGGTCAAGAAAGATCTGTCAGCTGAAAAGGTAAATCAAGGTGCACATATGGTGTTTATGAATATAGAGAGAGATTCAGCTCCCTCCATGTCTACAAAGTACTTCTCAGAGAGAAAAACCATTTATCATTGTCTAGAGAAGCAACAATCCTGAAACATTTATAAATTCTGACTTCATTTTCACATCACTTTAAAAGTTCTGTTGTCACTCTTGCAGTTTTCCAGAGGTAAAAGCTGTGAAGTGGTAAAGTTAGGATTGCTGCCCAAGCCTCTACATAGACCTGTTGGCAAAGAGAGGAGTGGCCCCTGGAGCTCTGCCATCCTATTTCACTGCTAAGTCCTGGTAGTAACATAGATGATATACCAAGCATGGTGGCAAAACAAAGAGAAAATGATGCAGAGACAATGAGAAAAAAGCAGATTTGCAAGGATGAAATCTGTTCCAGTGTAGCAATTAATGTAAACTCCCACGGCAGAGCGAAAGAGCAAGGACCAAACTAGTTTTTCACAGGATGTCAGGGGTTGGAAGGGGCCCAAAGAGCTCATCGAGTCCAACCACCCTGCCACTGCTCACACAGAAACACATCCAGGCAGGCATTGAAAGGCTCCAGAAAAGGAGATTTCCACTACCTCTTTGGGAAGCCTGTGCCAGTGCCCTTACAGTCAAGAAATTCCCCCTTGTGTTGGGGTGGAACATCCTGTGCTGCAGCTTCCATCCATTGCTCTTTGTCCTATCTTTTCTAAAGAGAGGAAAGAGGTTTGTAAGGAAGTAAAGAACTGATGTTCTCCTGATCATCACACAGAGCAGTGACTTAAGTTGCCTGTTCTGAAGTTTCCTTACAGATTGGCCTTGGTAGTTTTTGTAGCACATTTGTGTTTAGGAACGTCAAGCCATAAGCAGCCTGATCTAAATTTGGACCATCACAGGGGCCCTGGAAACCTGCCTCAAACCCAACAATTCATTCATGAGCAGACTAACGGCAGAGCAGCGGGGAAGCCTGCAGCCAACAGGCTCTGCTGGGTTAGTAATTAGCTCTTCATTTGAACTTTAAACAGAAACACGAAAATAAACAAAAGGGACAATCAGGGAAAAAAAACAAAAAACAAAACACCAATGTTCCAGCTATCCCATATGGCAAATGGGGCCAAAGTCTGCTCTGAGACATGTGACCATGACCTTCCTGAGGACACCATGATGCCCAGGGCAGAATTTGGGTCACAGTATGTCCTTAGCAAAAACCTCTGACAGTGATTGGATAAGGACACTGGTCCCTGCCTGTAGTGGCTGCAGAGGTTGTACCCTGGTGCCACTGTGGGTAAACTCGTCCACTCACTGAGCCACACCATGAGTTGAGAAGGGCATTAAGAGTGTTTCTATGAAAAACAGCAAATAAATGTCATTTACACACATGTGGCTGTATCACTGAAGCTAGTTCTACAGCTGGAGGGTCCAAAGCTTCACCTCTGTACATTTGGTCTTGGTAAGGAAATGTTCGTAATCATTTTCTGTTATATGACACAGCAACCAAAGTTTTATTTTCAAAACCCTCCTAAGTTCCAATTTCCATGCCCATAAAGGTATTTTGGTGCTTGGATTTCTGTGTCACTACTGATTTAGAACTTCTGTGTGATTTAAACTGGATGTTAGAGGAAGTTCTTTATAGTGAGGGTGGTGAAATACTGGCACAGGTTGTCCAGGGAGGATGTGGCTGCTCCCTCCATGGAGGTGTTCAAGGCCAGGTTGGATGAGGCCTTGAGCAACCTGTTCTAGAGGGGGGTGTCTCTGCCTATGGCAGGGGGTTGGAACTGGATGATCTTTGAGGTCTCTTCCAACCTAGACCATTCTATTAGTCTGTGACAACAGCTACCAGCAGATCTTGTGCAGCTATAAATAGGTGCAACTTTGATTTTGTAGCTGTGCCAAGAAACTGACCATACATTCATTTTCCCTGCCATACCTAAAGGTTACACTGCAGGTTATTTTGAGAATCTGAATGAAGACAGAATATTTTAGGTGTGAAGTACGCAGAGAAAGAAAGTAGCGAGCCTACAAGCTCTGCTTTGATCATTTTGCCTTTGCAGATTTCTGACAAATTGTTTTTTCCTGCATGAATCTGAACCGATACAGATTTACATGAGTAGTTAAAAAGTAATACCAGCTGGGAAATAAAATCCCTCACAGCACCACAGAAAAGCAATAAACTTAAGAAGCCGTTAGAAGGACAGAAGAATGATCAGAAATGCTTTACAATAGAAAAAAAAAAAACCAAAAAAAAAACCAGAGAAAAAGAGTGGCTGGGCACTTGTAAAGCTGGCTGTGGCAGGCTGGAAACAGGGAATCCAAAAAAGCCATTAGAAAAAAGACACAAAGAGTCTTGTAATAATATCCTGAGGAACATGCATGCTGCAGATTCAGTGCCTTTAAGACTATATTGTACATCCTGCAACAACTGCTTAATGTCTAATCCTTCTGGAATGATTGGAAGAGAACTTATGTTAGTGGCAGTCCAGTGTCCTCAAGGAAATAAATCTGGACTTGACATCAAATTACATATTTTGTGCACAGGACATTTAGAGCATTTTCCTAATCCGATGTGTACAGAGATCTGTAGGCAATAATTCTTCAGATGTCAGTGCAAGGGTAGCAGCTTCCTTTCCTTCCTTCAGCTTCTTCTCATTTTAAATATGAGGGGAGAAAAAAGAATCGTTTGAATACATGACTATATTAAGAACTAGTCACTCTCTAATGATTATGAAGTTGTGAACCTCAACCGTTCTAGGCTGCAACACTCACAGTGATAATAAGTGCTTTTATTTATAGTGTTAGATGACTACATAAGAGGCTGTTTCCAAGGGCAGGCATTTAGAAAGGACTGGAACTCATATTGTATCTGATGACTCCAACAGCAAAATTCTTGCTGACTTTAATTAATGTAAATCATGAGGATTATCTGTCTTATTGTGGTGTGATACTCCATAATCCTAACCAAATGCAACTAAAAGTATCTCAAGGCCCCAGCTTTTTTGGGTTGATTGTTTTGTTTGGTTGGGGTTTTTTTAAGCTTTGGAAATTAAGAAAGAGTTGCTTGAGGAAAGACTTTTCTCCAGATAACCTGTGCAGAGGCAAGTTTACAGATAAGCAGGAAGGGGGTGTTATGGAACCTTTTATCAGTATTTATAAAGTGCTTGATCTGATAAATAACTGCCTCCAGATGCCAACATTGAGCCTGGTGTGACCATTCATCACCTTGTTACCAGCCATACAGACTGCCTCCAGACATCTGCTCCTGCAGGAGCCAAGTTGATAAACGGTTGTAGTAGGCTTGATACTGGTTTGCAACAAGCTTATTTATTGAGATAAAAAAGAAGGAAAAAGAAATCTTTAAATGACAGAAATAAAAGCTTGGTATCTTCCTCAAGGTGCTGCCAGATGCACAGGACTGAAATAAACTGACTTTTGCTTCTATTTGCCTAGGTTTTTCTATTTATTCAAGCTAGGGGTCCTGCAGCCAAAAATTGCCTGAAGTTCCTAACCTACCTTGATAAAACAACAGTTTTGCTCAATAAAAGCCTGGTTTTAAGCACTGACTTCAGTGAGATCTGATCTGAGCTGCGTTGGTAACTCAGCATTGGAGCATTTCAAGTTCTGTCTGGATGTGTTCCTCTCTGATCTGATCTAGATTATATGGTCCTGCTTTGGCAGATGGGGTTGGATTTGATGATCCCTTCCAACCCCTGACATCCTGTGAACATTGGTTAGATGGTAAGCAGAGTCTTACCACCAGTCAGTGATTCTTTTATGCCTTTCTGCTTCCTACATTAGGAATTTTCCCCAATATGCCCAGCATTCCAGCTCCTTCTTCCTAAAAAGCAAATCACCTATTTTGCTTTCCCTCTCTAACCTCCTTTAATTATTATGTGTTCATATTCATGACTCTGAAAAGCTCTCAAAGGGCTAAAGAGGTGATGCAAGAACAACAGATGATTGAAAGAGGCTACAAGAGAGATCCATGGAGTGGTCTGCTCAAAGTACATCAAGACTGGAGATTCAGAGTCTCAAATCACAAAAGGGGGGAAATTAGCAGATGACAGAATTCAAAACAAACAGAAGATGATGTCGTTCCACATAATGTAACTGAATCATTAAATTAATTGCCATAGAAAACAGGAATGTTTGTATGGATTGACCTCCATTGCCAAAGAGCAATTAAATAAATCCATGGAAGAAAGAAGTAGATCACACTTCTACACCACAAACATGCTTAATTGCATATCCTTGCAAGCAGCCAGCTTCACTTATACCATGCCCACAGCATGTGCTATCAGCCACCGCTGGACATGGGGAAATGAATCAGAAAAATCGTTGGCCTTATCCAGTGTGTTTCCCTAGATCCAAACAATTCCTCTGCTTACTGCAACCATAGTTTAAAAGCAGAACTACAACTTCTTGTCACAGAACTGTTCATCTCTTGTCCTGCTTTCAGGAACTAATTTTAAAGACAGGCTTGGAGAATTGTCCTGGTTAATGGAATGGATTTTGGCACTAGTAGAAAATATAAGCCCTCAATATAAAATATTAAATTATTTCTGATTAATTCCTTTATGCACTTGGACTTGCAACTGATTTAATACTCCTGGATAATTACTTCTATTATAACTGTGTGTTTGATTTTTAATTAAGCGTACAAAGTTTCTCATTCACATCTAATATTACCTTTGTTAACACTGTCAACTCTCTGTTTAGAGATTCTGTTCACATGAAACTCTGGTGTTCAGCCCTTAAAGTCTGTTTTTCCACAACTATGTGAACAGATTCCTTATGAGACTTATTTATTCTACATAATCATCTACAAAAATACTGTGTGCAGTACCCAGAGCGCTGCTGCCTGCCAAGTAACCTCACTCTCTCAGTACTACTGCTCTCACGCCACCTCATCTAACTCCCATGACTCCCCTGATACTAATTTGGTTGGTCATTTTGGTAATTAGTCTCCTGATTTTCAGCTACTTCACTGAAACTAACCACATGGTTTAAGTTAGGACATGCACAGAGCTTTGCCTTTTACTGGGGGCAAGAACTTCATCTCTCTTCCAGGCTAATGAAATCTGGAATAGCTCTCTCCGCAATATATTATGATTATGCTGAGATAATGGACGATACTGATACAATGATAAGTGGATGATGACTTTATTCTTGTTCTCTCTGGCCAGAGAAAAGCCTCTCCTTAGAGCAGCTTTATGATAAAAAATACGAATAACCTACTGACTATCTCATCAGGGAGCAGATGAGTTTTTGACCAGACTATGTCTTGGCTGTGGTGGCATCACACTTTTTTTTTTTTTTTTTGCAAGTCTACTGGACTAGCCAAAGCACATTTTTAAACTTCTGTGTCATTATTCACCTAAATCTGTATTTACAGACCTAATTAAGTGACTTTAGTCCATTAAAATTCAATACAAGTAAGCTGCCTGAGAATTTCATGCTGAGCATTTTCAATAATCAGGCTTCTTACAATTCACAGTCTGAATATAAATGTAGGTGTCACACTTGAACCATTCACATCAGAACTTGATCCCTGCTTTGCAAGTCCCCTTTTTTAAACTTTAACTTTCTTGTAATTACACTCACATCTGCCTGTGGAGACAGGATATTGACAGTATTTATAAACTCATTTCAAATAATTGTTTGGGCAAAGGGTGAGACATCATACGAAAGTGTCAGCATCACTTTGCAAGCCATCACATCATGATGTAGAGATCGAATCTTGCATGTTTGAACCCCATGTCCTATGTTTTAGAGATCTCTTGAAGTCTCCTGTATTTTGGGCGTTTTCTGCTGGCTACCAGTCAGCCTGGCTTTAGCACCTCTGTCACTCATCACTGTTATTTTCTAGAACAGCTTGCAGGGTGACTCAGAGCTCTTGTTTTATTTTGGAGATCACACCTCACAGTGCTTCCAGTCACAGCAGGCCACTAAGGAGGATCTGAACTGAGTCTTCAATGATCACCTTCCATTTCACAATGATCTCTTTGGGTCCCTTCCAACCCCTGACATCCTGTGAGCCTGTGATTCCCAAAGGAGTGCAACTGAGAATCTAAAGCTTTGCAATAAAACAAACAAACAAACAAAAAGGAAAACACAAGAATGCTGTGCTGCTGCTCTACCTCCACTGGTTGCCACCTCAGTGAACTAAGATCAGGAATAGCAGATCTGTCTGTGCCCTGATTCTGCCCAGTCATCTCTGCATCCCAGAGAAAAGGATGCTACAACTTATTCCAAGGTGGACAAAAACAAAGATTGCTTTAGTAGGCTCCATTTTATGTTGTGTTTGAGCCGCTGCATTTAATAGACATTTTGAAATGCAATAATTTGTATTCAACTATGTACAAAACCAGAGATCATTTTTTGGGTTTGATCAGCTCAGCCCTGCTCTTTTGGGAAATTAATTTGGTGCTCTGGGTGTAAACATTCTTTTAAAATGCTAACTGTAAAGCAATGCTTTCCTCCTGCTCTCCTTAGCACCAGAGCAATTTTCAAAGCGTTCCCATCGATAACACAAGCAAAACAGACAGCCCATTTCATTGGGAGGACCAGAAATTGCAATTGGAGAAGTAATACTCAAAATCCAATTTAATCTATATTCACATCGTCTGGTCTTTTCCTGGCCATGTGTGAGTGGTGAGCAGAGACCTTAAGTAGGAACAGATATATTTGTGATTGCTAAAGTCTACAAGTAGACATTCAGCAGCTTTAGGCTGACGGTAGTTTGCTAAGCTACCTGCTCAAAGTGAAATGAGAGCAAAGATCAGTGTCAGAAGCTCATTTATAATGAACTGATACAATCTATCTCTAATTAAGCCAGAGAAACACAGCATTTGAAGTCTGCTATACAGGAACGACCTACCAGAACTTTGTATCAGATCTAGATGCAGTATACTTAACGTTCTCTTAGAGAGCACTGTTCAAAGAGGAAGAGCTGTTCTTGCTCTTTCAGGGATGGACATCTCTGAAAGCTGGCCACGATGAATGCTGGTGTTGAGCTCTGCTTCCTTGCAAGTGGAATGAATCTCACAATGCATTTCCATGTGCTGCAACGTGCCAATGTGACAGTTGTACTTAGAGCAGTGTCATGCCAGAGGTTAGATGGGGCATCTTGTTCATGACTCCAGCCCCAGCATGCTGACAAGAATATTTCATCATATCCATGGCAGTTTAGGGGATGAGGGAATTAAAACCTCATGGTTTCTGATTTAAACAAGAAGCCATGAATCTGATATCCCCACTGGGAAAAGGGAGGAACATGAGCCAAGGATAAATGGCAGTGAACAGGCAGAGCTGAAGCCTGGACGCACTTTTTCCTGCAGAAGATAGCAGGATCAGTTTTATGTTACTGGACTGTGAAAGGGGAACACCACACACCCTCCCTGAGGAATGCAAACACTGGCTGCTGCAGCCCGCCCCCCTTTCTGCTTCTCAGTCCCTGTGCTGACCATTTGGCCCTGCTAAAACGGCAGAGTTAAATGCATTTTACTGGGTTAATTTTCTGCTGACTTAACTGAAATAGCTGATCTTGGGTCTGACAAGTGCTGAGCCACCAGAAAGGATGGGATGGAGATTCCTGGCCAAGATAGTCAGAGAGACACTGAGCAGTTAAATCAGCTTAAGCAGTTTGCAGAGAAATAAGAAGAAACACCCTGCATACTGATTTGTCCCTTGAAGTGATCATTACCAGCTCAGCACACCTCCAATTGCCCAACCCTTCTCATTGCTAGACAAGAGGTCTAAGGAGGCTGAAACAGGACCCTTGAAAGGAAATGGGGCTAGGCCATGCCCTGTCCATGTTTGATCTTCAGAAAAGAAGGGAGTGGAATTTGAACTTCTGCCTTTCCCACGTATCAAAAGAGGACTTCATTTCCTTCCTATCTGGTCTCTGATGGCCAGAATTATCAACATCAATCCCTTGATTCATCTTCCTTCATTTTCCTTCAACTCCTTCTGTAATTGGTTGGGGATATTAAGTGCTACCAACACTGGGATCATTATTAACCCTAGGCAAAATGTGTGTTGGAAAGCCACAAATCTTAATTCTTGTTAATTCTATAGTTATACCTAAGAGGCAACACCTGAAGTCTACCTTCGAGCCCTAAGTAAATGACGACTGATGAAGAATTAAAGAATCTCAGAAAATCAAATGTCAGCATTTGAAGAAGGGAAGGGCAAGCACACTCATGGTAAAATCTTAAGAATTTAGGGTCATACTATCAATTTCTGTAAACAACTTGTCATCACCCTGCCTATACAGCTCTGATGAGATTCTTAGCAGCTCTTGATCATAGTATCATGATACTATGCAATTGCACATTGAGAAGCTCTGCCTTTGATCACAAGGAACACAGCTATTAGAGATGATATATACATTGTACTCCTACGAGTCTTAGCCTGTTCTTTTCCTCTGAAATGAACAGTTCTGAAATATGCATCTCAAGTCAGGTAACTTATCTACTATCACAGAATAAGCAGAAAATATACATGAATCGATTTTAAATCTGACAGAGTGTTAATAGTGGTACTTACCTCCCCAGATTTCCCCATCTGTCAAAATATTAGAGCAATATCTATACAGCACAGATGTGTGACTGCTGGGAATGAACAAAAAGTTACTGCTAAAAGTTACTTGAAAACTTAAAGAGAGCAGTTCTGTGAATATATGTTCACTGTCAGATGGTATATAGGATTATTACTCTCAGAATAATTTTCAACTCCTGGCATTTAGGCAGTTAAAAAAAAAAGTTATTATTATTTTAATGTATTTAAAAAAAAAGATCTTCGGTGCATTTGCCTGAAAGTGTTTCTTAAGCTATGCTTGAAGAAGGGATCAAAGATGAGGAAAAGTTACTTTTTATGCTGTGCTGCTCTTTTTTGATGGTTACCATTGAAGGAGGATCTCCATACTCTCAAACCAGAAGACTGTGCCTAAAGATGTGCTTTGCTCGCTGAGTGCTAATAACGTGACAGCCCTCATATCTGCTTTCTCGCCTTTGTACTTTCAGAGTCCCATTTTAAAACTCAGATTCCCAGTATGGACTTTCTGAACTGGCAGAGTATTATTTTCAGAGTTCCTCAGTCTGGGGAGGAGAACAGTAAAAAAAGAATTTGCCTTGGTGTACCTGAGAATTCTTCCCTGGTGAGGCCACATCTGCAGTACTGTGCCCAGTTCTGGACCCTTCAGTTCAAGAGAGACATAGAACAGGACAGAGCCACAAAGATGATGAAGAGAATGGAACATCTCTCTTATTAGGACAGCCTGAAGGAGCTGGGGCTGTGCTGCTTGGAGGAGACTGAGAGGTGACTTCAGCAATGTTTATACAGATGTAAAGGTGAGTGCCAGGAGGCTGGAGCCAGGCTCTGCTGGGTGATGCCTGATGACAGAACAAGGGACAATGGGTGAAAGCTGAGGCATAGGAAGTTTCATCTAAACACGAGGAGGATTTTTTTCCCTGTGAAGGTGACAGAACACTGGTACAGGCTGCCCAAAGGGGTTGTGGAATGTCTCTCTCTGGAGATATTCAAAACCCACCTGGACATGTTCCTGTGTGATCTGGTATAGGAGATCCTGCTCTGGCAGTGGAGTTGGAGTAGATGAGCTTTTTGAGGTTCTTTCCAGCCCCTGATTCTGTGATTCATTAATTCCATACGAAACACAGGGGCAGTTCTGAAGCTAACTTCCCCAGTGACAACACACACTAAAGATGTTATTCTTCATATGTGCAGTCTCCTACCTCTGCACAGATAAAAGATCTAAGACTTTAGATTAATGAACAAATCTTGCTTTACAAATCCATAGGTCTTATATCCTATGTCCAGTAGTCACACAAAGGTATTTATCTTTTTGATTTTCATTGGCATGACACTAAACCCCAAGGGATACGTTTTAGTGACAAAACACATAATGTCTGTGTTGAGAATTTTAACAGCTGGTGGAGAAGGGTGCTGAGATTGACAAAGTTTTTTCCCTCTCTCTGTTGAATTAAATGAGTGTTAACTAAAGCATGCCAGAAAACAGGATCTGGATTAATCTGAGCACAGGCACTGTCTGCCACTCCGTCTCTCTTTAGGTGTGACATATGCTACTTTTCTTTTGTTATAGGAAGTTTCAAGCTAGACTAGAGCTGAATTTCCAAAAGAAAAAAAAGTAACGAAACTGTGAAATAATATATACTATTTAAAATTTATTCCTAGCAGGGAAAAGATGAGCAGCCTCTGAAAGAAAGGCTCAGGAAGTCACTATTCAAAAGATGGACACTGCTGACTTTTCTGTGTTTGAAGAACAGGGTTTTTTTTTTCCTTTTTTCCCTTTCTTTAAATTTAAAGCTGAGCAA
The DNA here is from genome assembly GCA_013396835.1 of Psilopogon haemacephalus. Classification (NCBI taxonomy): domain Eukaryota; kingdom Metazoa; phylum Chordata; class Aves; order Piciformes; family Megalaimidae; genus Psilopogon; species Psilopogon haemacephalus. The sequence continues at coordinate 2,140,587 of VWZI01010881.1, forward strand.
AACCAAATAAAGTGCAAAAAAGGTATGTATCCTTTCACCTAACTTTACTCTTCCTTTTGATGCTCCCAGTTTCTTTGTCTCCTGCTTTTTCCCCACACAAACCAGCCAGTCTCCTGGGTTTCTGAGACGCATCTCAGTCTCTCATTTCAAGATTTTAGCATTCAAAAAGATGAGTGGGAGGAACTTACCCAAGTCTCAGATAAATTAGTCTGGTAGCCATGTAACCCTAGTAATTTCAGAGGAGTTCTCCTTGTACACTGGAGGAGGTTAGATCTGCATACTAGAAAGTTCATACTCTGCACAGATTCACATTCCATTATTGAATTGGGCTTTTACAATATGTCTTACAAGGCAAACACTGATGCAATGAATTTGGAAAGCCAACCTGTCAATCTAGACCCAGGGTGCTCATTTTTTTTTGGCTAGCTTTCAAGGACATTTCCTATAAATCTGTGAAAAGAGAGCTACTTATAGGTCTGGGATTTATAGAAAGTGCTGTCTATTTGTGCTCTGTCTTTTGTCAATAGCATTAAGATTTGCAGTTTGCACTGAATTATCCAATGACCTAAATCCTAGCAAGCTATCAAAATCTGTTTCCTAGATAAAGTCATGCTAGAGTTTGATACATTTATCAGCGCCAGGCACACAGCAGTGCTTACAAGACTGGCTATTTCTCAAGCCTTCTTCAACAGCAGACAAAAGGGAGGTACAAATGAATTACAACCTATTCACTCTGGTGGTTTAAAATAATTATTACCCATTGGAAACACAATGACACAATTCCTGCCTCCTGATTTCACACAGACCCCTGAGTATAATGAGGCACTGTTTATTTACCTAAGGTAAAGCATCCAGGTCTTATGATGACAGCTCCAGAGTGATTCATTGTTCTTCCATTATGCTAAATACTTGGGATGGATCACGCCTCATTATACAAAATATAATCTGTTGCCATTCAGCCGAATAAGACTCGATATGGAAGAGGCAGGGGGGTTGCTAATTGTCAACATAGCTTTATGGTGACTTCTTCTTTCAGCATCAGGACTCAAATATTTCACATGGGAAACTTCTCTGTCTTCACTCCAACACAGGAAGAATCTTGCTGAAGCCCCAGGAAGTTAGGTGAGAGGTGGAATCAGCACATCAGGTTTTAAATGTGTACAGCTCCTTTCTAACCCAAACTGCTCTGCAGGTTATAAACTTGATCTGGCAGGACATTTTCAGGAAAACTCTTGCTAGCTAGGCTGCCTTGCCAGAATAAGGACCAGAGCATTATGAATATGAGAAATGGATGAGCACAGAATTTTTTTCACGCTCTCCAGGTGCAATACATTCTGGGATAACCTTCACTTTCAGTTATTTCCTCAACTGGCTGAAGAATGTGTGTGAGGGTCACTATAACAACCAACACCTTTGCTACCAAACTATAGATATTCTATGCTAAAACCTGCCTCCTCCTATAGTAAAAACTGCCTCCGTGTTCTCCAACACCAGCCTCAAAGGTCTACACGGTGTATAGGTCAGGCTCAGAAGAAGGCATCTATTGCACATTCACCAGTAGACTGCACAACTGGGTGGAGGACTTGGCTCACATTGTAATGATAGTAAGAGAGACTCAAACTCCAGTACTCAACCTCTTTAAATTCAGCAGGAGCTTGGATCCTGTCTCAAACAGTTTATGGTTTCCCTAACAATTAATGTTTTGTCTTCCTCTGATATTCAACAGCTCTTCCATAGTCTGCACTCAGCAGTAAGGACACCTCAGTGGGGTGACTGGTGTGTCTTTGGGTAGTTAGCAAGGCACCAACTTTTAAGCTCAGTTTGGAGCTATGGAAGCAAAGAAACAGAAATGGTTCCAGCATGCCTGAAAAAAAGGGAAACCAAAATGATTAAGAGATCCCTGTAGTGATATCAAGAGGCTCCTCATATATTTTTCTCCTCCTGGCCAAATGCGTTCTGTATTAGAAAAGCCTCTCACCATCTGAGGCCCTGGGAATGTCCATCTGGTATCAATGCAGGCACTGCTGAGCAGAGAGAGCACTGGTAAAGACTTCAACAAACAGAGCCTATTAAAGCAAAGCCACCAAAACTTCACTCTGATTTCCTGAAAGACATCAGACTGAAGGCTGCTGGAGACTCTGAGGTTTCTGAGTAGACCTTAAGGCTTTCAAATAGGTCAGAGAGCAAAGCTTCAAGTCATAAATACATCCATTGCTCATCCACCTCATGGAAGGGCTGTCACCCAGGATGAGGAAATGGAGGAAGAGATCTCATTGGGAAAAATTCTACACTAAGAATTTAAGTTTTTTAAGTGCCTGTGAGAGATTCTGAACAGCATTTGGAGCTAAAATTCTGCCTTAAGCTAGGTTTATGTTGCATAAATGTTTGCTTTCAAATTCATTATTATTATGAAAGATACAACATGAATATAATAAATGATTGCAGTATTAAAGCACATTTTACAGCATCATCTTGAGTGCTGTTTCCTTTAATGCTCTACTTACATGGCATGGAGGGATTTGCTCTGGAACTGCATTAGGACAGATAGAATTCAACAGTACAGCCCATAACATTTTTTTCCCCTCTTATCTCTGAACAATTCCTAATAGCCAAAATACTGTGAAGAATGCAACTTCACTTCTGAAATACAGAGATGTCAGTGTTGCCTTGCTGCTTGGTGGAAAGGTGTTTTGAACTGGAGGAAGTCTGATACTAAAGCTTCTGCCTCTATCTTTGTTCCCATGGCCTTTGGCTCATGCTGGAAAGGGTGCACTTACAGAGCCAGAGCAGAAGCACAGGTTAAGCGGTGCGCAAAAAGGCACTGAGGAGGATGTCTATATAGTGGGAAAGAAATTAATAAAACCGAGCCTGGACAAAATGATCCTTTGAATCCAAGATTTTGTCACCCTTCTGCTCTGTACATTTAGAGCAGCAGGAGCTGGGGCCAGCTGAATTCCCTGCTAAGGGGTGTGCAAACCCCTGGACGTAGCTGCTGTATGCTACTGAATCTATCAGTTGTCATTTTAGCTGTTATCCCTGCAGCAGCTTATTTAGCACAGATCCAAACCAGGGCTCATTCTGCATCGTTTGTTTAGCAGTCCTATAAACCATAATTAGTTACACTTCTTGAGTGCTCCTGGGATGGCAGAAGCATTATGATTTCCCTTGTCAGTACTCTGTATTTTGCTCTTGAATCAAAAGAAAACCTATATTAAGCAGATCACAGTTAAAGGAAAGAAACCTTCCAGCTCACATGAACACAGCCTTCAACCTGTATTCAAATGGGTACCTCATGGCTCTGGCTCCCACCAGGTACTGCAGGAATTATGAGCTATGTTTTGTATTCAACCTGCAGTTTAAGTGAGATGTCTAAAACCATTGCAATCTGTATGTTTACCAGAAATTAAAAAAAAAAAAAAAAAAAAGAAAGGAGGAAGAAATGGAGAGAGTCTGAGATTTTCAGACACTTTAGTGGTGCCTCAGAGATTATGGTGATGCATATTAACCAGTAATGCATCCCACTGCAAAGTGGGGATGAACAGAGCAGTCCTGAAGCGGACCTAAAACTAGAATGGTACACAGCTCTGCCTCCTCAACCGATAATTTTCAAGCTCCAGCTTGAAGGGCTGCTTCAGAATAATTCAGCTTCTTGAAAGTACCAAGTAGAATTTGAGTGTCCAGAGATATTAAATTTCTTTTGGTCCCTACTGTGGTTGTTTGGAGAGTTTTGTTTGCTTGTTTGTTTCTGGTTTGTTTTTTTTCCCCCCTCCTCTTTTAATAGGAAAATAGAATATAATTTTCTAGGAATGTAATTATGAAATTATGTAGCAGGCTCATAATGCACAATAATAACACACACCATCAGATACCAGAAAGATTGAGTAGTCCACGCACATTTTGCAGCAAACGATTTTTGGATCCTAGTTAGTATATGTTGCTACTGACTCTCTCCTCCCCCCTGCCCCTCCCCGTAGTTAATCTACCTCTGATGGCTGTAATAGTCCCTATAGACAGCCAAATTGTTTTGGTTAACTTGCAGCATGTACATTATTTTTTCATTTCTGACTGTTTCAATTAGCAATGTCATCTATTTCCAAAAGCGCTTTACTTTTAAATGATTAGGGCTTACACAAGAGGTTAGCACACACATACATACACACCAAAAAAACCCAGGAAAAAGTGTTTGAAATGCTAATCCAGCATCTCAGTCAAAACTGTTCAATCAAATTTAAATCCTGTTGTTTATTAAATATATTGTAAAATACAATAATGTCCACAGCATACTGATAACCTCTGTGCAAGGCAGAGAAAGAGGCCAAGGTATTACATGTTATTAAATGGAAATGCTGACAGGACAGACCCTGAAATTTTCTGAGACTGGCCACATGGATTTAATGAGAGCAATCATGGGCAGGGGGGCTGAGCATTCCTGCTGCGATTAGATCCTGAGCAGCAAACCTCTCCTTTGAAACAGAGTTTTAAACATAATCTGTACACAGGAGCAGGCTGTGCACTGCAGAAAAAAGGATGCCTTTTCACGTTGTCTTTATTGGCCAGGCCTCTTCCACCCTACTTGCTAAAGTACTCAGAGGCATTGAATCATAGAATAGTAGGAGTTACAAAGGACCTCTAGAGATCATAGAGTCCAACCCCTCTGCCAAAGCAGGATCACCAAGGGCAGGCTTCTCAGGAACACATCCAGAAGGGTTTTGAAAGACTCTAGAGGAGAGTCCACAACTTCTCTGGTCAGCCTGCTCCAGTGCTTCTGCATTCTCACAGTAAAGAAGTTTTTCTTTGTGTGTTCTAGTTTGTGTCCATTGCCTCTCACCCTACTGGGGGGCATAGAATAGAATCATAGAATGGTTTAGGTTGGAAGAGACCTCAAAGCTCATCCAGTTCCAACCCCCCTGTGCCATAGGCAGGGACACCTTCCACTAGAACAGGTCACTCAATGCCTCATCCAAACTGGCCTTGAACCCCTCCAGAGAGGGAGCAGCCACAACCTCCCTGGCCAACCTCTGCCAGTGTCTCACCACCCTGACTGTGAAGAAGTTCCTCCTAACATCCAGTTTCAATCTTCCCTCTGCCAGTTTAAACCCATTCCTCCTCATCCTGTCATGACAAGACCTTGTCAATAGTCCCTCCCCAATACCTCTGCAGGCCCCTTCAGATCGTGGAAGCCTACTCCAAGGTCTCCTGGAAGGCTTCTCTTCTCCAGGCTACAGAGCCCCAACTCTCTCAGCCTGTCCTCATAGCAGAGCTGCTGCAGCACTCTGATAATCTTTGTGTCCTTCTCTGGACTGGCTCCAGCAGTTCCATGTGCTTCTTGTGTTGGAGGCTCTAGAACTGTACACAGTGATCCAGGTGGATATCACTGAAAAAAAATTTATCCCCTTTTTTTCATGACACCTTTCAGATATTTGTAAACATTAGTGAGACTCCCTCTCAGTCCTCTCCAGAGTAAACAGGCCCAGGTCTCTCACCTTTTCCTCAAAAGACAACTGTTCCATTTTCTTAATCATCCTTGTAGCCCTGCACTGGATTCACTGTCATATTTCCCTGTCCCTCCAGAACTGAACACAATACTCCATATGTGGTCTTGCTAAGGAGGAGTAGAGTTTGAGGAGAATTTCCCTTCATGTGTTTAATGCTATGATGACTGAACTTATGTGATTTTTTTAAACTTAGTTATTTTTCTATATTAACTCAAATTAAGAGAGGGGGGAAAAAAAATATGTTGCTTTGGTGCAAGCTGTGTCTTACCTCTGGAGTTAGGTGCCTTTGCTCTTTTTTTCCCCATATATTTCACACATTTAGGCCTAATTAAGTAAAACACAGGCTCAGGCTGAACAGCTAGATCCACTGAAAAATCTGCTGAAATAAAGCAGCTGTGTTAAAGCTTTGTTCTGTGCCACATACCTAGTGGCTATTGTGCTTTTTGCCAAAATTTAATTAAGAAGTTACACTTCATGGCTCACTCACTCAGATGGCAGCAAGTCTGTAGGTTACTCCTCCTCCCAGGAAGGCATCACATGGTACAGGTGACAATTTCAAAGGCTGGAGCTGGGAAGCAGATGGAGGCACAACTGCATATGTCCGTAATGTTTCCCTGTTTCTGAACCTTCAAGAAGTTTTACCTCCACACAGTGAAAGCAGCCTGAGAGATCTGATGTCACAGAATCATAGAACGGTTTAGGTCAGAAGGGACCTCAAAGCTTCTCCTTCTCTTCTCCAGGCTTCAGAGCACCAACTCTCTCAGCCTGTCCTAACAGCAGAGCTGCTGCAGCCCTCTGAGCATCTTTGTGACCTCTTCTAGACTTGCTCCAACAGTTCCATGACCTTCTTGTGTTGGAGGCTCCAGAACTGCACACAGTACTCCAGGTGGGGTGTGACGAGAGCAGAGCAAAGGGGCAGAATCCCCTCCCTTGCCCTGCTGGCCACGGCTGCTCTTGCTGCAGCCCAGCACACAGTTGCTGTCTGGGCTGCACTCAACACTGCAGGCTCATGTTGAGCTTTTCACCAACCCAGACCCCCAAGTCCTCTTCCTCATGGCTGCTGTCAGCCATTCATCACCCAGCCTGGAGTTGTGCTTGGTGCAGGACCTTACACTTGGCCTTGTTGAATGTCATGAGGTTGGCCCAGGTCCACCTCTCCAGCCTGTCCAGGTCCCTTTGGATGGCATCCCTGCCCTCTTCCTATCCTTTTGTGCCACACAGGCTGGTGTCCTCCATCACATTGCTCTTGCAAAACCACAAGATTTGATACCTGTCTTGTACTTGGGAATGATTACAGTGTCCATCACCAGGTGTTCTTTTTCCTCACCTACAGGTTCCTTGGTGTTTTGATTGTGGATCCAAGCTGCAAACAGCATTTTAACTTCATACACACATTTCTCCCTGGCTGTTTATGCTAGTGATAGGCTACTACTATAAGCCACTGCTTTTCTGAAACAAGTAGGTCTTAATTTGCCTTTTTTTTTTCCTATCCTTTTTCACCAGCTCCATTAGAGCTTGTACCTCATCCCTCAAAATGGCTTTCACTCATCCTCAAAATTAATTTAGCAGAGTTTAGAGCTGAACTGTAAGCTGGAACTCTGAACAGACAGTGAAGTGCTCTCCATTCTCTGGGTCAATTGCTATGAATGTTTACACTCTGCAATACGACTTTGACACAAACATGTCCACTCTATAAGGAGAAAGACAGATGTCCAAACGGATGTGGACAGCACTGAAATATCTGGATTAATCTGGCTGACTCCCATAGCTCTACCCATCACTGTCAAGCCACTGAGTATGCTATCCTTAACTGTGGTAGGGACCACACTGAACACATAAAGCCACTTAAGTGTTCTCCTCCTACAGAGCCTGAAAAGGAGGCAAGTGAAGAAAACCATTTCATTAGATACACCCATCCTGCCCTTTTCACATTTAATTCAACTATTAATCATGGCTGCACTGATTAACCTGTGATGACCCATCTGCAGCTCATTGCTATACAAAGCAACCTGAAATCAGACCCTTGGTTGATTACAGGAAGCAATCAGCTGGTCCAGGACTGATCTCTTGGCCTGAATGAAAGTTAACTTGTCTTGGAGATGCAGATTTTTTTCCCCCGTGATAATTTTGCAAGGCAAAATTGACTTAAAAGAAAGGAAAGTTTATCAATAATAGGCATTTTTGCATTCTTGATAGCTTTGGGATTATTTTTGGCATTCCCACACCAGAGGCAGGTGTTGGATGTACAACTATTCCTAAATGCCAAAAACAAACACACATTCTAAGTTCACTCTGATTACTGGCTTCATCCATATTAAACAGAATCTGTGCCAGACTTTGCTCTTGGGTACCTAAAGGAACAGTAACCCCTCAAAGTGCTCACTTTCCATAGGGTTAGAATAACTCCTGTATTGGGGGCACTCAGCTATGCAAAAGCAGAGGGCTGGGGACCATTAGGACATCTACCTTCCACTTCTTACTCCTGCTTCTGCACTCTCTGGTGGAACTAAAGTGAAATTGCTGAGCTTTTCACTGTGGCAATGTTCAATCTCTTCTAAAGGCATGTTTTTCTACAAGAACCAGTAGATTTTGCTGTCATAATACAATACTATTTGAGTTTATCTCCCTCTGCACACCTGGTATGCCTTCATCCTATCCCACTTATTTTTATAGTGTTACACAGAGAGGTTACTGCTATAAAAAGGTGCTCCCAATAGAGGGCAAAGCAAAACTATAATCACACTGCAGTCTCTCTTCATCACCATGGTTATTATTGTTTCAGATTTGCAGGTGCTAAAGGCTTGTCTGTGGGGGATATATGAGAACTGAAAAACAATAGCAAAGCATCTGACTTCCGTGCACAGGCTTCAGGGTCAGGTTGTTACTTCTGCAATAAGAACAAAAAAAAAAAAAGATGAAGCATCAAGGAGTCACTTCTGGAAAAGAGGAAGATTCCAGAGATCTCCTATGTCACTTTCTGTTTTCAGAATCTGTTCTTGGGCTGAATTGACTGAAGATGAAGAGAAGTTCTTTATCTTGCCATAATACTATTTATGGTGAAGCATGTCCAACAACTAGGTCAGCGTGTGGGTGAAGCACAGTCAACAGCAGCAGATCAGAGTAATTGCTAGAAAGAATCTGTAGCAGTAGTTCAATAGATAAGTATTCTTCGTTCGCATTACAGCCTTTTCCACATCAGGGAACTATTCTCTTAGTGCTAGATCAAAATAAAAGGGAGAAAAAGTAGTATTGCAGAGGTGCCCAGAGAGGACTACAACTAGGAACTTTAGGAATGAAGTGGACAATGGAAAATGTAAATGTGGGAAAATATTTCCTGGCTGTAAAATGCCAGGGAAAGCAGAGAAGGCCTACCTGTCTCACACATGTCAGCATGGACTAGGTATTTAAAAAGATAAAGAGTATAAAAACACATTTAAGGCTCTAGTCCACAGCCTTTATTTCTGAAGTGGTTTTCCTTAGAGGCTTAAAAGGCACTAACCTATACCCCAAAGTCTACTGCAAAAGTTTCTGTGATTGTGCTACATGGATGGAACAAATATGGTTGATATTTTTCAGACACAAATACTTAGATACAATCGCATAATCGTAGACTTTAAATATAACAGCCAATGGAAAGAAAACCCACCCAAAAAGGCTTTTCACCTACTCTTTACACATGAGAGGACGTAAACCTTGGCAAGTTTATGAACAGCAGGTGGCTTGGAAATGCTTTTTACGCTCTGTCCTTTTCCCAAGGAGCACCCATGAAAATAAGACCCCATTTATCAAACACAGCCCCAACCAAACTCCATGGCTTCAGAACGGCTGCGTTAGAGTTATCTTCTGTCATCAGATCATTTCATTGTATTTGAAGTTAAGTACATTAATGTATCTTGAATTAATTTTCTTGGTGTTAAAGTGCAAACTGGGCTAATAAAAGTGACACATTGACTTTTTGCAGAGAATGATGTTCGGCTCACAGAGAATGGCAGCATAAATGAAAATTAGCCTCAAGACAATGTTAATTACGTTTTATCCATTAGTAGGAGGGTAATTGAACCACTCATTTTCACTGCAAAGAAAACCCTTCTGGCTTCATAAAGGGAAACTATGTATTTAATGTGCTAATTAAAGTCTAACAGTGTAAGAAAATGCAACAGAAAGGAAAGCAAAATGCAGATAATAGGTATCTATGGTATACTGCAGTGGCCACCTTGGACATAATCTGGGTTATTGGCCTCTTACTGAGCTGAGAGGGACTTCAAAATGTGTGACAGAACTCAGCTATTTCAAGAAGCAGTCAAGGATTACTGACATGAATATGAAGTATCCTTAAAGACACATATTCAAAGTGAAACAAAGGCTTAATATAAACAAGTAAATGCCATAGATACAGCTAGTAATATTAGAGCTGAATCTACTAATACTAATTATAGAAAGTGGCTTCCATCAACTTTGAAATCTTCTTACTCATTTCTCTTAGACCTGTGTGTGGCTGAAAGGTTGCTATTTGCTCATTCTTAGATTAAACCACCCGCAAAACACCAGGAACATATGAGTAAAATCTGGCTAATCACTTAAAATAAGTGTTCTGAGAGTTACGATGTGATAAACAATGAATACATTAATAAAAGTATGTTTTGATTGCTGGACTGCTGGGAAGACCCTGCTGTATAGCAATAGCAATCATAGAATGGTTTAGGTTGGAAGAGACCTCAAAGATCATCCAGTTCAAATTCCCCTGTGCCATAGGCAGGGACACCTCACACTAGATCAGGTTGCTCAAGGCCTCATCCAACCTGGCCTTGAACACTTCCAGGGAGGGAGCAGACACAACCTCCCTGGGCAACTTGTGCCAGTGTCTCACCACCCTCACTGCAAAGAACTTTCTCCTAACATCCAGTTTAAATCTCCCCTCTACCAGTTTAAACCCATTACTCCTCATCCTGTCATTATAAACTTGTAAATAGTCTCTCCCCAGTCTTCCTATATCCCCCTTCAGATCCTACTGCCTTTGGACCTTCCATGGTTAAACAGAAACATATTTAGTTGTGAACATTAAGCTGTTGCATAAAATTAATACTCCTCTATCAATAATCTGTAACTTTCTCCCAACACTGCATGTTATCTATCCTGGACTTCATTCCATTAGGATGCTAGAGAAAAAGAAACAGTTTTGTCTTGGATTTTTTCAAGGAAAGTACATTGAAGCTGCTCAAATTCTGGAAAGATATAATAAGATTTGTGTAACATGTTTCAAGCAGAACTGACAGATAAAGTTATCAAGCACACAGGCTAATATGTTAACATGCTAAACGGTGCTCCACTTCATCAGCTCTCTAATCACTGCACCTACACATATCAACAGACATGCATGCTGCCTATCGGTGTAACAAAGAACATTTATTACAAGATGCAGAATTTTAGTGTCAGAAAATACAGTGAACATGTTGATTTTCTTTTCCCCACACCAGCAGCTATTGGATATCTTTAGTGCTTCCTGGCGCAGAATGTGTGAGGTGTTGAGTGAAAGTATATGATAAATCAGAACCTCACTTTGACATATTGTCATCTCCTCTATTGTTGCTAAAGTGCCACAGGTCTTGGGCTGATAAAATCTGCCTGTGTATAACTATGATGAAGAAATCCCAAAAGCACCATACTGTCATTTTCATCAGCCAGAAAAAAAAAAGCTTTGGTGAGACACTTACAGATAATATTCTGGAGTACCTGCCCACTGAGCTCAGTAAAACATGGATCAGATCCTTCCTGACCCCAGGAGCAGCATCTGGGCGAAGTTATTGTGAATTCAGAATTCCTGCTTCTATGAAAGCCAGAAATACATTCCCTTATCCAAAAATAATAATTTTAAAATCAACCTTTATCATAATATTACCATGAGCATTGAAAAGGATTATCTTATTACAAAAATGAAATGACTTAAATTTACCCTCATTATTGTTTCCCAGGGAAAAAAAGATTTTTTTTTTTCTATTTCATTGTGGATGAAGCTGCTATTTGCATTTAAATGAAGACATCTGAAGAAGAGGAACTAGAAAGTTGGAGGGGTTTTTTTTTCCTTTTGAGGATGTGATTTCATTTCAGTATTCTCCTATAATACAAACCTAACTTCACTTTCTGCTTCATTAAATAGTCAATCACAAGCTGGTTTAAAAAAAAAAAAAACTGTAATAGAGAGTGAAGACAGTGATTATTCCCAGTTGAGGCTTTGTAATGATGGTAACAATGTACTGTTGGTATCCCCATAAAAAAAAACTGACGTCAGCAGATAAATGAGGCATTTCCAGGTTTGCTTTATATAGCATGGAAATCTTGGATTGACTTATCATAATTGGTGCACACAAGCAATCTGCTTTCTTAATGCTCCAATCAGAACTAGGCCTGTACTGAAAGAACAGTTTACAAACTGTTGCAACATAAGCGTTCAGCAAAGCACAGACATATTCATCCCAGTGTTAAGGACATCATGGAAAAACAGGCAGAATACCCAACCCTGCAGCACTGACAGCTAAGGAAATTTGCTGCTCACCTCAATGGGAACCAACGTGCCACAGAATAGGACTTCCCTCTTCCATTAAATTTTCATATTAAGTGATGCTTAGATTCTATTTTAAGAATTCAGATTTGACTTCATATATGTGGGCGAAAAAAGTAGAACACTTTCAGATATGTCACCTTTCATAGGCTGTAGGCAAAATTTATGTTGTTGACTAACAGGGGCTGAAAAAGCCAAGGACGTGGCAATGTCAGATGAAATTCCCATTGTGCCTGCAGTTGAGAGCAGAGGTAAGTTTTAGCAAGGAAAGACAAGAAAAGAAACAGTAAAAGATGATGCTATAAGAAAAACTCACCAGACAGCAAGAAAATAGAAGGACTGTTCTTATGAGACACCCTGGGTGGGCAAAAATGCAAGTCTTCAACTGAAGTATTAAAATATTATCAAAACATCTCCTTTCCTTTCTTCCTCTCTTCATACTGGAATGATACAGGATGGCAAACTGGGATAGGAAACATCTTTCCTTTTTTCTTCTCCTCACACTGAAAGAGGAGAGGGAAAAAAAGGAATATGTTTTCTATCCCAGCTTTTGTATTAAAATTCCTTTATGAGTTTAAGTGATGCATCTTAAAGACTGATGATTAGGAACAGTCACCTTTGCAAAACAAGATTACCTTATCTCACAGAGTGAGACGAAAATTAGCACAAGACAATATCTTTACAGCCTAATTTGTCACAGGAAAGGCCTCTGCTCACCCTACTTTACCCTTAATAAAAGAGAAGAACTGGCCAGCTCACTTACCTGGCCAGTTTACAAAGTAAGGTTTGAGATAGGCAACTGGAACTGGCAGCAGTAGGGCAGCAGTTGTCAATTGAAGTGTTCATCAAACTGCACAAATCTAACAAGATCTCAGGCCTTGCTGGAGCTGGGGTAGCATCAAATCACACCAGAGGGAGTCAGTGGTTTAAAAAAATCAATTTCTCTCACTCCACCACCTGGCTCCAGCTGATTTGTTTCAATCAAGTATTAGGCTATTTCTCATTAGTTGAGTAGAGCCCAATATACAGATCCAGAAGTCAACAAAGATTAAAGATTGATGCCCAAATTCATACATGGAACTCCTGCTTAACATTAGAGATTTTAGGCAGATTATCTATGCTCTGTGTTTATGTCCTGAAAAACACAATGTGCCTTGTAACTCTACATGCCACAGTTTCTAAAGCTCCTGTATCAGCTACCTGTCAAATATGCAGTGAATAAAACAACAAAGATTTATTTCACTACAGTGGGTAAGTCATTTAAATGATTTTCAAGAATAATAATTTTAAAGCAAGCAGTAAATGGTCCCAAGAAAATACCTTTTAATGCAGCAGTGCAGGAATATCTTTATTAGCTGAACCAAGAGAAAATAAAACCACAAGAGCCAAGCAGGAAGCTGCAGAAAAGGGAATACTACAGATGAAATTCCTCTGTCAGATATATTCATGCTCAGTCCATCAAAGTCCATGAAAATTCTGTGTGCATATTCAAGGACAGAATGTGGTCTAAAGGGATAGATATTCAAAGAATGCTGGGGTTTTTGGTTGGTTTGTTGTTTTTTTGTGGTTTTTTAATTTCCTTCCCCTTGCACCTAACATTTGCATAGGCTCATTAGTATTTGTGAAATGGGTACCTGTGCCCTTAAACAGGCATTACAGAGTGCAATTATCTATTCTGCCTGCATCAGCATAGGATTTAGTTGGTGCAGTCTGTCACCATGCTCCACTTAAGAACACGAAGAAGAAGGTACTTTTTGGAGCACACTAGAGCTGGATTTCACATGCTCTGGATCCTCCAAGCTATTCTGCAGCTATGCTCAAGAGAAACAAGCTCATTTTTGCTTTTACAAGTCAAGATGCAACGAGGTATATTTAAACCATAGGTGTGTTTTCAGATCACAGTTCATGTCTTTATTGTTTCAAACTAAAAGAGGAAAGATTCAAACTAGATATAAAGAAAAATTTTTTACAGTGAAAGTGGCATATGTTGCCCAGAGAGGTTGGATGGGGCTCTGAGCAACGTGATCTAGTTGAAGATGTCTCTGCTTATTGCAAGGGTGTTAAACGGGATGACTTTTAGAGGTCACTTCCAAACCATTTTATCATTCCACAATTCACTACTGTGAATGCCAAATAGCACTGACTGGCTGCACTAAACTCTGCATAGTTCACTATTCAAATTCTTCACAGCCAAACTATTTGTAACCCTTCAACAACATCCCACAAGTATTGTTATAGAAACCAAATCTACGAAATGCCGATTCTAGAAAAGCTGTTGCCAGGGCCGACTACAAATACCTCAAAGCATAACTAAAGCTGATTATAAAAATAATACATGCAGGAGGATTTGTTTAAAACACATGCAATGTTCCAAACTTTTAAGTAAATGAGAATACCCTACAAATCAATAACATCTACATTATGTTATCTTTATCAGGCAAGAGCAGGGGTAGTAAAACTCAAACTCATATGAGAAGAAGAATATCTTAAATACTTCACTAGTGCACAGATATAAAAGCGTTTTAACCAACAGTAACCAATGCAATAGCAACAGTTCCACCTCTTTAGGACAATTACAGCCAGAGATACCAAGATATAACTCATATATAAGTTTCTTTTTATTCCCTTTTGTACTCTCTAGCACTCTGTGGATGTTCCTGGATGAAGCTAACAGATGACTATGTGCATTCTTGCTTCCCCCTCCTGTAGCCTCCAGGTCTCTCAGCATCATTACCAGCAAACATATTTCTTTCCTTGGCCATCCTATTCCCCTTCTCATGTCACCCATGACTCAGAAGCAAACCTGTCTAAGGATTACAGCTTTTCTGCTTTGTGGACATATTCAGAGAACACTGAGTAGTGCTGTTCCTTTTGGTTTTGTCCTAGAAGGAGTAACAAACCCCAAGCAACACACAGATGCTTTGAAGCCCAATTAATGTTTACCTATGGAATGCCATGGCGAGAAATGCCATTCCCAGAAGAAAACTAACCAACTATAAATCTTTAAAATAATTTTCTTCTACCATCTAACATGTTCAGTCTCTACTAATTATGTAGCTGCAATTCCCTTGCACATTAGAAACCACAGTTTTTATCCATTCACTAAGTTTTACAGTTTAGGGCATTGGAAAAGCTGTGGTCATTATGTTTCATTCAGATGCCATTAACAGCAGGTTTCATCAGGTTCAGCAATGTTCACTGCAGATAACTTAGCCATGGTTATAAAAATCAAGCTACACAATCTTCTTAAAGTATTAAGGAACACATATAGATGGGGAAAAAAAGGCAAATATATGAATAACTTGCATGTGCCATATGGGGTAATGGGTTTAAATTGGCAGAGGGGAGATTTAAACTGGATGTTAGGAAGTTCTTTGCAGTAGGGGTGGTGAGACACTGGAACAGATTGCCCAGGGAGGTTGTGGGTCACAGAATCACAGATTCTGTTCAGGACCAGGCTGGATGAAGTCTTGAGCAAACTTTCTAGTGGGAGGTGTCTCTGCCTCTGGCAGGGGGTTGGAACTGGCTGAGATTTGAGGTCCCTTCCAACCTAAACTATTCTATGTTCCATGCTAAATGCCATGATTATTAAGTGCTCTTTCTGGTCCTGCTTCATGCCTTGAGAAATTGAATTTACCAAAATCCAACTGT
Source organism: Psilopogon haemacephalus (assembly GCA_013396835.1). NCBI lineage: Eukaryota > Metazoa > Chordata > Aves > Piciformes > Megalaimidae > Psilopogon > Psilopogon haemacephalus. The sequence continues at coordinate 2,156,289 of VWZI01010881.1, forward strand.
ACAAACATAAACCCCTTAGAGAAGAGCAGAGCAGAAGAGAGTATTTCAACTGGAAAGAATCTAGAGTAATCTAGCCCAGATAAAGCATTCCTTAGCGAGAGTTGTAAAGGAGCTTTACAAATTACTTAGTATGGCTTCCTGATGTAGTTGTGAGCAAGCAACAATATTCTCATACCGAACCTAAACCATCAGGTACAAGGAGGAAAATTCACTCTTTCCCAGTGGCAACAAGGATGACAAATAACTATTCCATAAGGAGGGTAAACTGATGATGTCAGGAATTTGCCATTCCTTTAGTATAATCTGTTTTCCCAGCAAGACAACTTTGATGCCTTTGATCACTACACAAAGAAATGAGTCACAAATACATCTGCTGAAAGCAGAAAATTCACACTTGAAAAAAACTGAGTGGAAGAAGGACAGTGATCTGCTGAGGGTACAGTAGCTGTGAGGGTTTGGTGGTCATGACAGAGGACTGACTGACCTAGGCTGAGCTGGAATGGGTGATCCCTCTTTCCCAGGTTTGGTAAATTCCTTGCAGACAGTTTATTAAACCTCTGGGGCTGTATCTGTGGGCAGGCTCATACTTCATCTGTTTGGCTGGCACAAAAAGGCAACACATCTCTCCTAACTCTGAAAAGGAGCAAGAGGAAGTCTGGGTAGGTGCTAAACATCGTGTGTCTGTTCTGCATGGCAGACCATCTACAAATGGAAAATTATTGTTTATGTATTTTGAAGGCTATCTGATGGAGCCAGAAGGTCATTTGATAGGTTAGACTCAATGATCCTAGAGGTCTTTTCCAATCTGGTTAATTCTGTGATGATCTTTCTGTACCCTTCTACAATGATATCCAGGAGTGGGGCATCATTTTCTTCACATAACCAGGGAATGATTCTGACTCAAGTATAAGCCAGAAAAAAAAGCAAGCTGAAAGTCTGCCTGTACATACGCTCAGGTGGAAAAACAAGTCAATGGACCTGTGGCTTAGAGCTCTTAAACTGATACCCTTACTAATAAACTCATTTTCATTTCTTTCCAATGAATTCCAAAAATCAATCCTTTTCTCTAAAGCCTCATGAACAGCTTAGAGGGCAGCTGCAAGTAATTTGTGCAGCCATAAAGAATTGTAGTCACATAGTAGTACAGCTCCTGTGGATCTCTTCTTACATAAATAATTACATTTGCTCAGTGCTGGGGATTTTTCCAACAATATAAACCATTTCTGCAAGCAAGGTGTGAAATGTTCACTTCGGCTTTCTCTCCTCAGTTTTAACCAAAAGGCACAGAGCATGTGTGTGGACAGAGAACCAGACCACAAAGAGGAAGAAGCAACAAAACAAAAGCTGCTCTTTGGCCACAGAGATCTATCTTCCTTTAAATAAAACCAAGTGGAGCCCGTTAACAGTTTTCCTCCTTCACAACCTTCAAAGATATAGTGACAAGGTAAAGTGCTTGCATTAGAGGCAGCTGGACTAACAATTTTCCCCAGCAGTTTTTCTTAGGTTGACATTTGAAGTTACTTGTCAAAAGCCTTAAGTGAAACATGGAACTGCATCCTGGTCTAAAATCTTCCTTAGTTTTGGGTAGTATTAGCCTGTATTTAACTACTGCCCAGATGTACCCCAAAAATCACAAAAAAGGGTTTTTTCTACCTACATCAAGCAAAATGGGGGCAGATTTCCTGAGTGCTTTTTGGTCTTATATAGGAAACAGGAATGTGAAACTTTTCAGGATCCTCCACACTGGGAGAGGATTTGGAGGGGAAGGAGATGATCAATACTACCATCCAGGTGCCAGGCTGGTGCTCTCTTGTCTCTTATAACACCTCCAAATGTTAACAAGATGTGCTTCCATATCACTACTTTTCCCTTCCATTTTTTAAACTACCTAATTGGACTTGCCCAGAACCTGTAGCAATCAAAAGTTTCAGGTAGCTTCTCAGAGATATCATACTGCTTTTTTTCACATTGTTAAACCCATGCCCCTTGTAATTTGACCCTTATGTGTTAGGACATGGCTATGACTGGATATAAATATCCTGGTTTGTTAAGGATGAATTTATTGTTACTTCCTCTAAGACTGCCCAGCATTAGGAATGTGAAGTTGAGGCCTGCAAAGCATCCTTCTGCCAGTTGTGTTGCTCAGCAATATGAAAAGTAGTAAGAAGATCCTAGCACAATTCTACTGGCAGAAACCATGGCTTTTTGCACAGCCAAGCTGCTTTTAATGGCATCACTGCCCTCTCACGTGGGAGAATAACAAAGTAAGGGCTCCTTTTCCTAATCTACAAGCACCTACAGACATAAGTACTCCCTTTATCTGCAGACTTTTTACCACAGCAATGCTATTGGTTTACTAATAGTTTGGCTACTTTCTTTTTGGAAGCTTCCTGTTACTAACTGCTTTCAGACAACATAACAAAAACTCTTACAGTTGAGGTCAGGTCAACATCCTTACTGGCTAAAAGAACAAAAACACTGTGATAAATTCATTGTTGTTTAAAGCCTCTTCTCAATGAACACCCCAGAAAGTAACAAAAATGCTGTAAATATAGTCTAAACCAATCCAGTCACAGCTTGAGGCCATTCCCTCTTGTTGTATCACTGGTGAGAAGAAGCCAGCACCAACCTCTCCACAATGTCCTGTCAGGTAATTAATTGACACCTCAGGCTGCACTGCAGAACCACTGTTTTCCTCTGCCTCTGGTAATTTGCCTGAACTTACCCTGGAAAAAGAACCACTTCTTCCAGCTAGAAACCCTTTCTCTTTTTGCATCGTGCTGCACTTTTAAATAGAAATGTCACTAGATCAGGCTAATTTGGCAGATCCTCCTTTTAAAATGAAAAAGGTAAAATTCCTGCCTGACAGCTAAACCTGTTATGCTTTCCTTTCACGGTGCAGGCACTAGCAAATGATACAGACTAGCCTCCTGTTGGACCAGGATAAGGGCAACAGGAGTGAGCTGAGCACATGGATTTTTCTAAAGCAATACAAGAAATTGCCAAACTGGATGTTGCCACGTTTCCATAACAGACAAAGAGAAAAAGGCAAACCTATATTAACAGACTGAAGGTTTTGGTTTGGTTTTGCCTCCCTCCCCCTGTAACTTTATTGTTCAAAATCCTAGCAACATGTTCTACTCACCAGGGCTTGTAATTACACTGCGCTAAATTACTTCTTCAAGCCCCCTTGCAAAACCTGAGCAGGCAAACTTCACTACTTGCTCATATATTATTCCCAGCACTGCACTGTAACCCAGCACATCCAACCAAAAGCAGGGCAGTGCTGTGATGGACACTATGCATACAGAATATATTTAGAGCAGTCTCTGCCTCAGAAGGCACACTGCTTAGTAAGGCTGTGGAGACATGAGGAAGGGAAAATAGAAGCAATCATTAAATGATTTAAGTTGGAAGGGACCTCAAAGCTCATCCAGTTTCAACCCCCTGCCATAGGCAGGGACACTTCCCACTAGAACAGGTCACTCAAGGCCTCATCCAATCTGGCCTTGAACATCTCCAGAGAGAAAGCAGCCATAACCTCCCTGGCCAACCTGTTCCAGTGTCTCACCACCCCTATTGCAAAGAACTTCCTAACATCCAGTTTAGATCTTCCCTCTGCAAGTTTAAACCCATTACTCCTTATCCTGTCATTACAAGACCTTGTCAATAGTCCCTCCCCAGTTCTGTAGCCCTCTTCAGATATTGGAAGGCTACTCTAAGGTCTCCTGGAAGCCTTCTCTTCTCTAGGCTGCAGAGCCCCACCTCTCTCAGCCTGTCCTCATAGCAGAGCTGCTGCAGCCCTCTGAGCATTTGTGGCCTCCTCTGGACCGGGTCCAACAGTTCCATATCCTTCTGGTGTTGGCGGGGTCCAATAAAAGGAAACATTCTCAAGCTCATTGAACAGTCCATCTGTATTCTGGCTAAATATCAATAACCCGCTCTAGCATTCCTCACATACATTTTCCTCAGTTTTAATATGGAAAAGGAACACTAGAAGTACAGATAACTGGAAGTATATTTTTCCTTCTTCTTCCACTCATTCTATAGAAGCCAAGAGAACAGTGTCTGGGGCTGAGACAAAAGAGAAAGATGAGAACTGCTTCAGGAAATCGTTTGGGGGGGGTTGTAGTTGTTTTTCTTGTGTTTGCTTTTTTGTTTGTTTGGTTTTTTTAAAAAGTAAGTTTTTTACAACAAAATATGAATAAATCATTTAACAGACCACAGAACAAAACATGTCCCTAGATGACAAAATTTGACACTAGCTTTTACTGCATCTGCTCAACCAAGCCCTCAAAGTAAAAGAGCTTTGGTTTTCTTGGATGCCAATTGCAGTACAGATCTATCCTTTCCTGAGTTTATGACAAAACTAGATGTATGCTTTTACATATTTTTACATATGTTCAGTTTTTTTCCCCCCTCTGTTTTAAGTGCTGAAATGCTTTGTTTTTCCCCTCATGTCTAAGCTTTTCGCTTTTTTTAGCGGTTCCTGTTATCACCAAATCAGCAAAGGGAGCTATATACATACATTAGATTGTACCCAGTTACGACAAACAAACTCAACTCCACTTTCTGACATCTTTTTTAAGATCAAAGAGAAAATAGTTATGTGAAAACAACACAACTTTATTCTTTTTAAATTCGAAGGTAATTTGCCTCGCAAATATTACTAGGAAAAAATTGAGATTTTGAAGTATGAATAACAATGGAAAGACATCGCTATCGTGTATTGCTGTTCTTTAGGAAACCACACTTCTTTTCTAAGAGGGGTGGTTCTACCACTTTGCTCTGGGAATACCTCACATGGAGTACTGTGTGAGGCATGGGATCTTAGGAAGGATGAGGACCTGACAGAGCGGGTCCAGAGGAGTGCCACAAACATGATCACGTGGCTGGAGCACCTCTCCTGCAAGGACAGGCTGATGGAGCTGGGGTTGTTCAGCCTGGAGAAGAGACAGTTTCAGAGAGTCTTAATAAGAAGCCTTCTAGTTGAGGGGAGACTACAAGAAACTGGAGAGGGACTGTTTCCAAAGGCCTGTAGCGATAGGACAAGGGGAAATTATTTTAAATTAGAGAAAAACACATTTAGATCAGATGTTAAGAATGAGTTCTTTACTGTGAGGGTGGTGGCACACTGAAACACATTGCCCAGTTGAGGCCCCATCCCTGGAGATACTCAAGATCAGGCTCAGGAAGGCTCTGAGCAACCTGATCTAGTAGAGGATGTCCCTGCTCACTGCAAGGAGGTTGGACTGGCAGACTTTTGTAGGTCTTTTCCAATCCAAACCATTCTACAATTCTATATTTTAACAATTACTAATGGTTTTTTTGTCATTTTTCACTGCTCTTTTGAATTCTTGAAGGTCCTGCAACCTGTTTTTAAATCATCAGAACTGATTCTCACGTGAGGTACTGAGTGGTTTAAATACTTTCAATCTGGAGCTGATGGATTTAGGAAACAGAAGTTCAGCACTGCAGGAAAAAAAAGTCACTTTGAACTGTAACCACTCTATCTCCAGGGTAGTAATTTTGCAGAATCCCTCTGCAAGGTAATGATTGTGTTATTTTGTGATAGAGCTACTAGTAAGGGCTATGAAAAAGAACCAGGCTTTTAGTTGGTGGTTGGTTTTTTTTTTTTTACTTCACATTTACATTTCTTATATGCCCACAATCCAGTCTCTTTAAATGTCAAGTTTTTTTTAAAGGAACACTTTTCACATTTTGATGTTGTTTTCCTCTATTCTCCTCACAATTAGAAATGACATCAGTGATTATAAAGTGCTAGGCACTCTGAAATCTCAGTCACACAGATTTCCTAACTTTTTTCCTCATCTCTTCTTTGAAGGTCACAACAGAAATGAAAGCAACATTCTCTTACAAATGTATGTTCTCTGCAGTCACTGAATGTGAAATCCTGAGATCTTAATTTTGAGTGATTTGGGTCCCTGTCACTTACCTTTAGGCAAGTGCCTACTGTCCTTCTTCCAAGGTGAACAGGACCATTCTTCTGGAGGCCATGTGTTTCTGGAGGCCATGTGTTCACGTTGCTCCTCCTGACAACATTTAAACAGCACCTGAAAACTTATCTCTGCAGAGGCTCAGACTAAACCTTTCTCCAGGCATGGTATGTATGAGGTGCCTCATAGCAGAAAGACCCTCAGGAGATACAATGTGTGACTCACATCCATCTGAATCACAGTTGTCTGCTCTTTATCTCTGCCTGTCTAAACAAAATTATTCCCTTCCTACAGCCCTCCTTTGCCGTTTGCTATCTCACAGAGAAAGCCACTTCCAACAGCCAGTGTGAAAGAAATGAGAAAGAGAAGGTAAGATTTTGGGTAGAAACAGAACCATACAATGGTTTAGGTTGGAAGGGACCTCAAAGCTCATCCAGTTCCAACCTCCCTGTGCCAGAGGCAGGGACACCTCCCACTAGAACAGGTCGCTCAAGGCCTCATCCAACCTGGCCTTCAACACATCCAGGGAGGGAGCAGCCACAACCTCCCTGGCCAGCCTCTGCCAGTGTCTCACCACCTTCACTGCAAAGAACTTCTTCCTAACATCCAGTTTCAATCTTCCCTCTGCCAGTTTAAACCCATTCCTCCTCATCCTTTCATTACAAGACCTTGTCAATAGTCCCTCCCCAGCCCTCCTGTAGGCCCCTTCAGATCCTGGAAGGCCACTCCAAGGTCTCCTGGCAGCCTTCTCTTCTCCAGGCCGCAGAGCCACAACTCTCAGCCTGTCCTCATAGCAGAGCTGCTGCAGCCCTCTGATAATCTTTGTGGCCTCCTTTGTACTGGCTGCAACAGTTCCATGCCCTTCTGTTGGAGGCTCTAGAACTGCACACAGTGCTCCAGGCGGGGTCTCACCAGAGCAGAGTAAAATCCTTCATATAAATCCAGTTTGTCAAATTCATTTTGCACAGCCCCAAGGCAATGCAAAATAAAACTAAGAAAATGACCACCAGAGTGACACCTTTGTTGCTACGTGCCCCAATCCGTGCTCTTGGAGAGGACTGGCCAGAGCAGGCAGCTTTTCCACAGCGTTCAGCTCTCTGTGCCTTGTCCCTGTACATGCATGACAAAGGTTTAAGCTTCCCTCCAGATCTTTTAGGCTTTTGTGAATATTAGTTCCTGAAGCTGTCATCTTAGGAGCCATGTCACCTGAAATGGCTTCTAACTCCACTTTTTTTGGCACTGCTTTGACTGTGTCGCTGTTCCTTTTGCAGGGGTAGCTGATGAAGCAAACTGCGGAACCGAGCTGGGTTCAGAATGACCCAACACAAAACTCAAATGGTTATTTTTAGCTAAGCTCGGGTCCACAGCTTGGCTCTGCCACTGAAAAACACCACCCTCAATTGCTCAGGACCCTGTCCTTGTTCGGCTTTCTGCCTCTTGTGAACCCAGCAGCTTTCAGGCCCAGCAGACAATCAGAAGGTGAGTCAAAGTTGCACACAAAGCTGGTTGTCAATTTTTTTCCTGAACCTGGGCCAGCATTAAATCCACTCCCCCTCATCATTTTTCTGGCATCCTGCCTCTGAGGGCATCTCACATTGAAAAAAATAATTCTTAATACCACTGGCTGGCAATTAAAAGGATGGAAAAGTCAGAGAATAATTCTCTTAATTGACTACTCTTCTTACTACTTGTAATCTAGAGGAAATCTAATTAATTCTACACGAAGAACGACTATTCTGTAGTGAAGTGTAATTCCTGGTCTCTGGGGCTTCAGCTTGCCAGTTGTCAAATTATCCAATTACACACTTGTTAAAATCCTTTTTGGGGAGATTTTCATGGCTCGTAAATAAATAATTTCAAAGCTTTAATCCTCAAAATAAAGAGAAAATATAAAAAAAAAAAAAAATTAAAGGAAGCCCCTCAAAGGAAGTCCTCAAATGATGCCTTGAAATCACAAAACACATCCTAAAATGTCAATAAGCCGGAAAAAAAATTGATACTTGCTTGCTCTGCTCAAGCAGCACCACAGTGTTGAAGGATCTATTTCATCATAGAGAAATTTGCTGCTTCTTTTTCAGCTATGTTTTATTCAGATCACTAATCTGAAGGGAACCAATTATGGCAACATCCTTTTCATTATGCCAAAAGGGAAAAATCTTCTCATAATCATGTTAAGTAAGAGGTGGGAAGCCAGCAGAGGCTGTAGCTCAAGTCAAGGATATTGACACAGTGGAGAAAGGCCAGTGCAGGGCCACCAAGCTGGTTGAGGGCATGGCTGGGCACATGGTGCACATGGAGATGCAGAAAGAGCTGGCCATCTTCAGACTTCAGAAAAGAAGAAAAATAGGAGACCGTATTACTTTCTACAGTTACCTGATCAGAGGAAAGAGAGAAGATGAAGCCAAACTGTTCTCAGGCTTGTACAGCAATAGTATGAAGATTCAAAAGACACATTAGAACATGGAAAAGCCTATTTAAGATATATGGATAAATAGCCTAGCATGAGGATGATTAAGTATTGAAAGAGTTTTCCCTGAGAGATTGTGGGATGTCCATTTTTGAAGGTGGTCAAGACTCAAGTGGGCACAGCCCAAAGCAACTAGATCTCTGACCATGGCACTGGAGTAGCTAGTAGCTGCAGTACTCTTCAGTCTCTGCAACTTTGTGAGTCTAACAACGCCTTAGATAGATTCCCTGATTAAAAAGAGAGAGGGTCACCTAACACTTCAGTGACTCTACCTGAAGGAATGTTCTTAAATCACTGTAAATTCTGCATTCTGGTGAAAATCTGGACAAAAAAAAAAAAAAAAGCTTTCTGTTATCTTTTGTATTTCAGTGAAAACAATTCAGCAGCCAGGATTAAAAATACTTTTGCAATATTCACCACTCTGCTGTATGGCAGTGTGGTTGAGTTACAAAATCCTGGGAGTGAAACCTGATGTGAAACAAAAGAGGAACAGAAGGCAAAAATATGTTTTCTATAAACCCAATCTGACTATACTTCAACGAAAGTATGCAGACACCATCCCTCTGGGGTTTTCAACAACAACAAATATTGAAATTTCTTCACTATTGAGTCTCATTAACAGGAAGATATAAAAGTATTTGAAAAAAAAATCCGGATTAGGTTGTGGAATATTTTCAGTGATTACTGGTGAGACTGAGCACTCAGTATGAGACATCTGAAGACATCCTGACTAAATGCCCCATCCAGTCTCCTTTTAAACACCTCCAGGGATGAAGACTCCACCACCTCCCTGGGCAGACCATTCAATCCCAATCACTCTTTCCATGTAATGTTTCTTCCTAATGTCCAGTCTAAACCTGCCTTGGTACAGTTTGAGGCTGTGTCCTCTTGTTCTGTCACTGGGTGCCTGGGGAAGAAGAGCCCAACCCCACCTGGCTACAACCTCCTTTCAGGTAGTTGTAGAAAGCTGTAATGTCTGCCCTGAGCCTCCTCTTCTGCAGGATGCACACCCCCAGCTCCCTCAGCCTCTCCTCATAGGGCTGTGCTCCAGCTCCCTCACCAGCCTTGGTGCCCTGTTCTGGACACATTCAAGCACTTCAACCTCTTTCTTAAATTGAGTGGCCCAGAACTGGACACAGCACTAAAGGTGTGGCCTAACCAGTGCTGAGTACAAGGGCAGAAGGATTGCCCTGGTCCTGCTGGTCACACCATTCCTGACAGGCCAGGATGCCATTGGCCTTCTTGGCCACCTGGCACACTGCTGGCTCATGTTCAGTTACTGTCTGCCATCACCCCCAGGTCCCTCTCATTAAAAGCATTTGCCTACCAAAATCAGGTCCCTTTCAGCTGGCTTAAACTGGGCTGCACACAAATTATGGAACTATCAAATACTCACAAGATTTTGATTCTGAAAATCTGATTCACCACATCATTTTTTTTCAAACCTCATAACATTTTTAATACCAATGACTTTGTAACAGTGTGAAAACTGGCTAGGGCTTCTAATTGTTGTGTCCACCAAACAGGGGCAAATTCTAAGAGAAACTTGCTCTGCCATGTTTTCCTGGTCCTTCCACATCTCATAGCATCCTGAAGCTTCAGAGCCACACAGAAAGACTGTCAGGGATGAAGGATTGGGCTTGCTTCAAAGCAGTTCGACTGCATGCATCTAATCAAGAAAAATGCACATAACTTGCACTTGAAAAGGAGCAGCAGCTGTTATGCAAAGCCATTTTTCTTAGGCTTTAATACTTAAGAAAAATATCCTTGTGTTCCTCTTTCTCTAGAGAACCCAATTTTTGATGCTCCACATCAAATTGTGTGGTTGTCAGCAGCTTTGCCAGCAGCCAGTCCAAGCTCTCATTATTCATTTCCCCCACTCAGAGCAAATCTGGGTGACTGTTCCTTTCTATTATTCCGGGTGATTACAGTGTTAGTCAGCTCGCAACTGCAGCTCCAGATACAAAACCAAGGTTTCTAGCTTCTTTTCTTCAACAACAACAATATCATCAAGATCTTCTTCCATGAGCCTGTAGTAACCTTTGGCGGAAAAAGAATTGAATTAAACTGGAAGACCTGCTTGATGTTTTTCCCCGCTTGGCAATTTAAACAGCAAAAGGTCTGCATCGATGTTGCAATGAACACAGTTACTGTTTCATTGCCTATTCCACAGGTCCACAAAATGTCTAACAGTCAAGAGAGCTATTGCTTCTTGTTTCAAATGTAAAGAACCTCATGGTTGTCATTCATTCTGGAATGAAAAAAGAAAATCCAAAGAATATGGCATTTGTTGGGTTCTGGGGATGAGATGTCTTTGACTGCCAAGTGCTCATCTAATTTTCTTATTTCGTTCTCTGTACACAAAACAAAACGCTGCCTGTGAGTGACTCACACATTTGTTAGCAGTTAGATAATAGGCAGCTGCCAGAGCAAGGCCAATGTTTAGCATAACAGTCACAATTATAGGAAGCTGAAGACCAAACCAAGCTACATCTAACAGGCAATTCTAATTGGAAAATGAGCCCTATACATTAGCCCTCTTGCCACTGAGTATATTCACTTCTTGAGCAGGAATACCAGAACTGTCACACTCAATTGTCCTGCTCAGCTGCCTGGTCCATCATCTGGGTAAAGACAGCTGCCAATATCACATGCTCTGAAAAAGCTTGGGTAATTGACATCTACAAACAGGAAAAATTCTTGTGGCTTCAGATATCTGTGATTCAATTAGTTTCTGAAGCATAGCAGATTATTATATGTTTACTGGATGAAGCATTTTCTTCCGTTAGCTGTACAGGCTCATTACAGTTATTAGAATGTGAAACAGAATCTAATCTGACTCATGCATTTATGCATTGCAAACTTTACCCACTGCATAGAGACTGATTAATGTGCTTTTTAATACAAAGTCCTTCCAGTTGAAGTTCCCTGAACCAGAGAGAACACATCCAAAGAGTTGGCTTTTGGATCCAGGCAAAGGTATGAGACTGGCAGTTAGCAAGACAACTTGTTGCTCTCAACTGATACAACAGCATTCCAGAACTAGGTTGAAACAGTATTCCAGAATTAGCCTAGGAGAAGATTCAGTTTTTTATTGCTATCATTAATGACACTGAAACAAGATGAGACAGACTACTAACAAAATTTGTTAATAGTGTCATTTTGGGAGGCATTGTCAATATAAAAACTTGAACTATTAAATAAGAAGCAGCAGATAAAACAAATGCAGTCACACAGTACAATGTCTAAACATGGGGACTGACAGCAAGAATTTTGGCCATTAGGTTAAGATGCCTTCAGCCTCAAACAATAGAGGAAAAGAAAGTTCTGGATATAATATTCAGTCACAGGATGAATGTATGCCATTGAACAAACCAATCCCCAACCAACAACCAACACCTCCCAACAACCAGAACCAAACTCATGCATGTGTCACCTGAGATGGAGAAAAAGACAAGACATATCCAGGGCATAAAACTATGGTGAGTGACATTATCTAGTTCCTGTAGCCAACTTGAATATCTGCTTTCAAGAAAGATGAATTAAAATCTAAACTGGAAGGCACCAAAAGATGTTACTGGGAGAATGGAAAGTCTGGCTTATGATATGAAATTGTAGGATCTCAATCTACCTAGTTTTAGGAAGCAACAGAGTATACTTATGAAAATAAAATGGCTGCTCATGATATCACAATGACCCAAAGGTTTCTCCCTATCCCGTGAGTAGATTTCCTGTGATTCAATAACAATTTGGATTTTAAAGGTCTCTCTTCAGAAATGTAGGGCATTTTAATTAAATACTTGAAAACTGCCGAATACTGTAATTGCCATTTAAAAGCTATGAATTAGGAAGGTAAAAGCTTTTAACTGCTCTTCAGATATCTTTTTCTTTCTCATAAAGCTGGCTTTCAGTGGAAGTGTTTCAAAATATTCACTCACTGAAGCTGAGGAGGGCAGTGGATTTGGGCCCATCTGATCCTGCACTTCTCAGCTTGACATAACCCAGACCAGTCACAGCCAAAAGCAGATCCTTGTTGCAATCAATTTGCTCAACTATATCATACATATGGATGGAGACTCACAATTTAGTTCTCTCACAGAAAATCATTAATTTCAACAAAAAGCATCCTAACAGTCAGCTTAGATGGCTGCTAATAGAGAGAAGACTCCAATATCCTACTCCACCATCCCAGCACAGACCCTCACTGTACTGCTGAGCAGTTCCTCAAAGAAAACAGCAGCACCCTGCTAAACTGAGCAAAAGCACCTGAGAAGAAGATATGGCCTCAGGAAGAGACAGGGACAGCCATGCAACCTGAAGAGCTACAGGTGGACCATAAGCTCCAACACTAACATTACTTCCACAACTAGGTCTGTGCGCCAGAGACCGTGATCATTTGGTTGTCACATCTTCTGCAACAGGGAAGAAAAGCCAAGCTGAAACTTTGGGCCCAACTTTGGGCAGTCTGGCTGATGTCAGGAAGAATTTCAGCATGCTGCCTATCCTCATCCCTTTCTGTAGGAAGGAACATGCATTTTCCTTATGTTTTTACTATTAGTATCTGTTTGGCTACTGAATTCTTCAGGGTGAGGCTGTAATTAAGTAAGTGTTTGTGCAGCACTGAGCACTCTGGTAGCTAAATCTGAGGTACATACCCAGTCTCTAAGAGAGCACAAACAGCACTAGCTAAATTTTAAATGTATCAGATACATACATTTATAAAGGCATTAATAACCCAAGCATTTTTAAAATCCAGCAGTGACTGGCACTGCCACGACAGCTGATTCCTGTAATTATTAGAAATAACCTCAACACAGAAAAACTTCCTATATAATAAATAGCCTCTTTGCTGCAGCAATTGGTTTTATTTATTTATTTGGTTTATTTACCCAGCTTCTTATGCTGAAGGTACATAGAACTGTTTCCTTCCTGACTACGTTTTCATTAAAATTTTATGAAGAACATCAGGAGCAAGTTAAAACAATAAATTATCTAAAAGGTGTAATGTTAAACTGGTGTTCGGGGTTTGGATACGATTTATTTAATATGACTTCCATAAATACAACTTCTCATAAGCCAAAATGGCTTTAATGGGTCTGAGGACAAGAGCAGGTTCATCTGCAATGGCAGAACAGGTTTGCAGTCACTGTTGCTTTGATAAATGCACTAGCAAAATATCACCTTAAATATGAAATTTGTTACAGCTGTGTAGTGTAAAACATTTCTGTTCCATGCACAAAGGCATTTGCTTTTTACAACAGGTTTACTAACCTGACCTTATAAAATAAATATTCCACTTGTGTTTCAGACAACAGCAGCTGTGGTGACACAAACACTGCAGAAATGGTTGTGCTGCTTTAAAAAGTTCTTCTCCTCCAGCACTACCAGTGACCCTTTCCTGGAGGTTACTAACCTTGTAAGTCACCTAAAATGAATGATAATGTGATATTTCTTCCTAACAGCCAACCCAAATTTGTTTAAACCACCTTCATTTGCAGCTTAAAAATAGGTCAGACCGATCTGCAGTGAAGCAGCTGAACTCTGCAAGAGCTGAGCTGTGCGATTCTGAGAGCAGGGACAGCTCACCAAGCTGGGTGGGGTCAGGTGAGAAAGAATAATTCTTTGCCTTCCCAACAACCTGTTTGTTGCAAAGTGATGAGCTGGGCTTTGGTCACTGACCTGGCTTAAGTCTGTGACAAATCAGGATTCTCTTCTCTTAGGTTGTATTTTTTTTTTGTTTGGTTGGTTTTTGTTGTTTTTGGTTTTGGTTTTTTTTTCTCTGCAATTGATTTAATCTCTCTCTGCCTCACACCTCACTTGACTGTCTCGAAGGCCAATGTTGCACTGCTTGAAGATAATAAATAGTGGGTCAAAATCAGAGAGATAATGGAAGCACAGCTGGTGATACAAGTCTGTAATTCACTGTTCACATCTACTTCCACCTGCTAAAATACAGTTGGGAGAGAAGGAAAGTTGTCTTTGAAGTTCTTGCCTCTGCCAAGCAGACAGCAACCTCATCACTGTATCATTAATTAAGTTTCAAATTCCATCTTTTCATGCTGTCCATTCCAGTTCTCTAATAATAAGGTTATTTTTAGGTTGATGCTGACTAGCTTATAAATATACCTAAAGGCTGTCTGCTGTATTCAATAAGGAAAAACAGGCACTCCACAGCCACGTTGACATAAAACTCATCAAATCCAGACCAGAACTGAGTTTGATAAAGTCTGAAGGGATCCTGTTCTGCTAGTCCCTGCAAAGGTGAAACCTGCTAATTCAGCCTTGGTGCCAGGCAAGCTGTCCTGCCTGCCAGCAAATTTCAGATTCTCTGGGCAGCAAGAAAGATTAATTATCAACCTCAAAATATTAACATGGTGATTGATATCAGGGCTACTCAGCCACTGTTACCATGACTCTGCAGTACTCAGGGATTCTCGCTCTGAAAGTTAAAGCTTTTCTGCTGTTTTCCACTTGCACAGGTCATACAAAATGAGCTTTTATAGCTGCCATTAAGATCAGTTCATCTGTAAGGGCTGGGGAATCACTGAAGAAAGCAATCTAAATTCAGAGTCTTTTTATACACAAGGGTGCTCATCATCTAGCCACCTGGCTTCCTCGTTAGCTTCATATGTCCTACCATCATCTGAAACATCTGGTCCACATATGTGTCTTTAAACTTAATAATGGCTCGAATATCAGAGCAACAACATTTGTGTGAGCCAGGCAGACTGTAATACTAACTTGCTGATCTGAACATTCAAAACATGTATGCGGACAATTAGTTATCAAAAATTGAAGGTCAGGAGCATGCAACCTTTCCAGAAAGTACATGCAGCATTCTGCAAATATTTCTGTCTGCATTCTAGAAGAAAGTAGATGCTAATAATGGATTTGTCATCCCTGGGAACAAAATTTCCCCACATGAGATTCATAAGCAGGACTTTTGCTCTTATTTCCTATCAGATTATTAAACAAAGGGAGGGCACAGATAGGACATGTTTTGGGGATATAAAGAGGTGATTTTTCAGTGAAGAACCAGCCCAGATATTTCACTACTCTTCATTTTTAATATGATTATTTACAGAACAGATTTCATCTTATTCATTTAGCAGCATGCGATACCTGCCCTCTGCCTTCCTCAGTAGGGATTATCTTGTATGTACACAGATGGCTACAGAGCTCGTCTGTCTCTCAACCTCACCTAATCAGTAAAGTTCAACAAAAGGTGAAAACCACAATTATGAAAGAGCTGACTGAAAAAGCAACAATAATCAATACCAGCAAATGCACAATTTGAGTGATTAAACCTGAGCCATTCATCACCTAAAAAAAAAAAAAAGAGTGGGATAAAACAGGGAACAAACACCAGAAAGGCATCAGATAGAAACTGGAAGCTGATTCTTTAGGATGCCAATAAAAGAATAATGTTGTATTCTGGAAGATTCAGGCACATTATTCTCACTGGCTGTCACACTACATTGCAGATACTCAACATAAAAAACCCTCAGCAGTTTAGCATGTTCAAGACAGTTAATGAACAAATGGACCATTGTTCCCTGGTGATGCCACATCCTCAGTACTGTGTCCAGTTCTGGGCCCTCCAGTTCAAGAGGGACATAGAACTGCTTGAGAGAGTCCAGCACAGAGCCACAAAGATGATGAAGAGAATGGAACATCTCTCTTATGAGGAGAGCCTGAGGGAGCTGAGGCTGTGCTGCTTGGAGAAGAGGAGATCGAGAGGTGACCTCAGCAATGTTTATTAAGACGTAAAGGTGCATGCCAGGAGGCTGGAGCCAGGCTCTGCTGGGTGATGCCCAATGACAGGACAAGGGGCCATGGGTGAAAGCTGAGGCATAGGAAGTATAAATTAAACATGAGGAGGATTTTTTTCCCTGTGAGGGTGACAGAACACTGGTACAGGCTGTCCAGGGAGTTTGTGGAATCTCCCTCTCTGGAGATATTAAAAACTCATCTGTGTAATCTGGTATTGGAGATCCTGCTCTGGCAGGGGAGTTGGAGTGGATGAGCTTTTGAGGTTCCTTCCAGCCTCTAACATTCTGTGACATTCTGTGACAAGGTGAGTGCAGCATGCATCTTGATGACTTCAGCAGAGGGTAGGTGTTTATAGTGTGTCCTGATGGAAACATACACAGCCAAATCTTTCCACTGCAGCACTTAGTAACTCAGAAAAAAGAAGCCAGGAAGCTCTGAAGTGGCCAATCTTCTGCTTTGCAATTTACAAATCCATACCAGCCAGCAGAAAAGACTACAGAGAACAAAGAATGTGCAGAGGTGGTATGTGCTAGTCTATTAGAAAAACAAAACTCTACCTTAATCCTAAAGCAGGAAAATTGTTCTTTTGAAAAATTAACCTATAATTGAAACATTCATCAGCATTTCTCTTTGCTGCTTCTAAACATGAAATCATATGTCCTGCTAAGAAGCTCAACACAACTAATCCAAATTAACCCTCATCTCCAGAAAACAGAGAAATAATGTTACATTGTTTTCACTGTGGTTCTTCCTAAATGGAAAAGTTGAACTTATTTATTTATATTAAATTTGTAAATTACAAACTGGCTTTGCTAAGATCACAGAGAAAAATGAATTCCCAAAGTAACCTAAGTTAGGCATCTTGAAAGGTCTGCACCTGAATTATCATTCGCTATGTGTGAAGTACAACAAAGATGTGGAGATTTGTGATACCCCAGAGTTTCTTCTCTGATACTCCAGTCAATGCAAAGAAGGTTAAAACTATTCCCAGTCTGTCAGTAATTAGAGGACCCCTGCCATTTATCTTTGCTTTCTCACTTACCCATTATCCCAACACCTGTTGCCTTGTAAAATTCCACCTATTGATAGTTTTGTAGACTTCACATGACCTTTGAGCAGAGAATTTTGTGATTCTGGGAAACTGTGTGGGTTTCTTTAATCTTTTAATGGAAATTAAGAGTCAGTTGGTTTGTAGCAACTGTTTTTTTCCCCCACTATATCACTTGATACTAGAGTAATCAGGTTTTCTGCAACCATTGGAACCACCAGGAAATAAATCTTTTATCTTCCTATGAAACGGAAAGAATAAACTCTCCTACATTTCAGATGGAGGAGCCACTGCATGCAGTTCTGATTTGTTAGACAGCCACAATCCAAGCTGGAGAGAGCTATTTCAGCTCAGGTAGAAACCTTGATAATTAAAGCATGAGCCATTACCAAAGACAGGGAATGCTTTGGGTGATATGAAGAATCACATCTGAGTAGTTCTGAAGTTGGTAAATATCAAAAATACCCATTTCTGTCAGTTTGGAAGTGGAAAGAGCACCAATCCCCAATGATGGCATAATTAACTGATTATCACTAGGCAAGCATCCAGGTAACTTTTTTTTTTTTTTGATCCTCTGAGATTGATTTTTGGGTTTCTTTCAGTGCTAAATATATATGTCAATATTTTCTAATAGATTGTCTAAGAAGAAAAATGGGTTGTGGCCAGACCTTAGAGAAGAATACTTCATCCCTAATGATGAAGAATGTGAAGGGGAGGGAAGATGAAACACACCAAACTTGTGATTGTACTTGGAACCAGGGTATCTAACAGGCTTTTGAAGTAAAAGCAAGGCTAAAGGATCAGGTATTTTCAAGCCCTGTAATTTGCACGGTAACAGTGAGACAACCCATTTGAATGCACTTATGTAATACAGTTTGCTATCTACTACAGTTTGTGTTTCTCAGGTCATTAAAAATTGCTCAGAAATCATGCTGTGACTTTTATTTCTTTTCTCTCCCTCAAATGAATATGGAGTCAGAATTCAAAAACTGCAAAAAATGTGATTCAAGAAGTCCTTAAATTCCAGACTACAGGTAAGTGCACTCATGATTCACGCAAGACATACCACATAGAACTCAGTGTCCAAGAATACCACCTTATGCAACAACAAGAGTGAGTTCTGAACACTGGAGATGCCATGAAGTCAGCTTCTGCCACCAAGAGGTCAGTATATTGGCTAAAGAGATTGTGACTACATGGGAAGATGTGGATTTCCCTCACGAGATTTCACTGCTAAATGAAGCAAACTTCTAAAGGTACCATCTGTTTCACAAGGTGCCGAAAATTTCTGTGTCATTGCTCTTCCTGGCTCCTTCCAGCGTATCATTTAGTGAAATAAAACATCTGTTAGGCATTAGAGTTGTAAAGCAGTATTATAATCTTATGGAATGTCAGACAATTTCTTACCATAGCCAAAGGGAGAACTCCTACCAGGTCCTTCTGGCTTACGTAGATCTTGGAGATTCCTAGATCAGATGTTGTGTCTCCGGGATATTCTACTTGCCACGTGATGAGCTGGGTCCCAGGTGGGTCTGTTAAGTCTTCAATTTCAAAGTCAATCTGCATAATTTCAGAGGAAGGACCATCCGCACTGCAAGAAAGAAAGAAAAAGCAAGATTCTGTTCAGATGGCTGGGAAGACAGCAATATAATTGCTTTTCTATTAATAAAACATTGTATTAAAGCTCTCCCGAAGAGATGATTCAGTGGGATGATGGATTTAATAATGAATTAATCATTTGCTCTTGTCTCAAGATTTCAGGGTGTTTCCCTTACATCCAAGTGGCTTACTAACACTGCGAGAGACACGGAGCACTGAGGACTGCTCCCTTTTACAGGTGGAGAAACCAAACTAAAGCAAGACAAAGAGAAGGCTAAACTTACAGCCTAAAAAGCCTGACAACAAGGTGGTCTCTTTGACAAGCACATTGCATTTCCTCCCTGTTCATGCAGCACATCAGCAAATCTAAAGGGAATCGCTCCCTGAGATGGGAAACCACTGCACTGAAAGTGCTTTCAGCCTTTTAAAAAAGCAGGCATGGAAGAGAAGTCAAAGCTCAGGATGTGAGCTGTGAACCAGAGCAGCAGGGAGCAGAGGACTAGAAAACTTGAAATTAATTTTTGGCTATAGTGCTACCTTCTATGAGTGTCTCAATCTCCTCTTGTCCTTTGCTAAACTAGAAGTTACAGCTAACTTAGCTTATTGCAGAAGAGTGTTACCAAACTAGATGATTTTCACATTGGCCAATCCTGACAGAATCCTTTGGTAAAACACACTAGAAAAGAAGGAAGTTACCAGATGTGATGTTCCAGGATACTCCAGCTACATTGGGGTTATTGAGACTTTAGCAATGCTGCTTTTTCTTCCTATGGTTAAATGGTCACATGAGTGAACACCGTAAATCAGAAATATAAAGACGGAAAACTGGAAGGAGACTGCTTGGTGCAATCACTGCAAAGGTTGTTGTAACATTAACTTCTGTATCAAAGCAATGCAGTAAAGCTACTATGTGAGCAAGGTGAACTGCATAGCCTACTGGCACTTATAGAGACAGGAAAATACTAAATGTACTGTAAAGTTGTTGAGAAATATAGAATTTCTGACAAGTGCAGAAATACAGAGGATGCTGAGAGTGAGAGTGCTTTTACTTCTGAAGCGCTGAAGGCTGAACAGATTCTCAGTGTTTTGTGTGGAGAGGAAAGAGCAGAATTTCTTTCAGTAGGATACTATCAAGGAGAGAGCAAATGGCACAACACTGAAGTGTCTTAGAGGGCATCTAGAAGAAAAAGGAAACATTTCAGCAGTTGATTAGAGGATCCCAGAATGTGCCTAAAACCCAGCAGGTTTTCCCAGCTGTTGTGGAGGAACAGCTAAAACCAGTCATTTTTTTTTTTTAAATGAAGACCAGTTCTGACAACAGCCCCAGTTAGAATATTTTGGGAAGGATCCCAAATATTTTTATCATATGCTGGCTAAATTCAATGCTTTATCCAAAGCTACTGCTTGAAGAGTTTAATCTGATCATCTTTAAGGTTAGGATTTTAATGGATGTATTGAGTCCTTGCTATCCTGGATGGAATTTAAAAGGAGCCTCCGTGTTTCCAAAATGGAACACATTGTGTTCATTTTCTCATTTCTTCATGTCAGGGAAAAAGAAAAAAAAAAAAAAAAAAAAAAAAAAAAAAAAGAAAACACACACACACAAAAACCAAACAACCCAACACAGAGTTTCTAAACTAGCACTGAATGCAGTCTTATTTCCTGCTGACCTAGCTAGGATCAGAAAGCTGCTTTATGCAGCTGTGACTATTGAAACACAGTTACCTTAATTGTGTGAGCAGGAGTGGGCAACGCATTGCCTATAAATACTTGGCAGTGATTCTGTTTTGTACAGTATGTTCTATCACAGTTTCTGTGTTTAAAGAATTTCACACAATGAACCTTGCTTTTGTGATTCTATTCAGGGTGTCTTTCTTTATTATTGCATTGGTGTCTGCTACTACCAGTCACTGGCTTTGTAAAATTGGTGCAGCCACCAGAATCATCTCCTGGAACAGCAGTAAGGAACTGCAGGACAGAACACCACGAAGAAAAAAAGAAGAAGAAGAAAAACAGCAAATGATTGTCAAAAAGTCAATCAGCTTATTTTTTCCAGATATGTTAGAGATTAGGTGAAAATGAGTCAAGTGATCACCACACAGGTAAAGGGCAGTGAAAAACATGGGGAGGGAAGAGTGGAACATGGTCCTTAAACTACAGCTCCTTTGTGGCACAAAAAAGTAAAACCAAGAGAATGGAAATACTTCTTTTAATTTTTCAAAGCAGGTCTTTCAATGAAGCATTTCTTGCAGCTGAGAAATCCACTTTATTAGCAATTTCTGTTTTGCTATAAAACATTTGAACTAGTTCTCCTAGAAATCTTAAAACACCTCCCAAATACTACGATTACAAAGCACCTCAAAAATCAATAAGAATCTCATCAGTGCTACTAAAGATACATTACAAATCTGTGAAAATATTGCACGATCTGTGATCAAACCCAGGCTGTCAGCATTGGGTCAAGAGCATTTCCTACCTCCACAGAGCCATTCTAGACCTGCTGCTTATGATACACAGCACCTCAACATCTCTCTTCAACTGAGGTGCCCAGAACCCACACAGGTACCCAGGACATCTGTTGCAGGGCACTGAAAGAGCCAGTGGCCTGAAATGCTTCATAGGCCAGCCTAAGAGGTGGAACAGCAGTGCTCAGAACAAGAAGATATATTTCCAGGGATAACTGGAAAAACTCCTTAGCATGAAAGAAGGGAGACAGCAGTACGGTTGACCCTACGAGACCTCTTGGAGCTCGTGAAAACCATTATCCCTATTTTACAGGACATAAAACTAAACTGAAATGCCTTTCCCATAAAAAGAGGGATAAGATGATTTATACACTACAAAGTGTATAAGATGATTTATACACACAGAGTGGAATAAGGTGGCATTTCAGAAAGAAAGTGATTTAAAAATAAGTATAAATCTTCGGGTAAGATAATATGCTATGTTGCCACCCCAGATAAAAACCCCAGGCTTGCTATTTCCAGCCCTATCAGTTAGGTTGCAGGAAGATTTTAAGGCTTGCTGTCATTGCTCCTGTCACTGCACAGAGGTGGCAGTGGCAATACAAGTTAAACACATCTGCCTCATGTGGTAGGAAATAATATAAACCCATATGAGCTGTAGAATAAAGGCCTAACAACGTGCAGTGAGAACAAAGAATGGCCATTTTGTACCAAAACTCCACAGTTTTCTGAAACAATTTTCTGATACAGTTCTCTCTTTTCTATGGTATCGTGTTCAGAATTTAAACAATTTCACAGAATCACAGAATGTCAGAGGCTGGAAGGAACCTCAAAAGCTCATCCACTCCAACTCCCCTGCCAGAGCAGGATCTCCAATACCAGATTACACAGGAACACATCCAGGTGAGTTTTTAATATCTCCAGAGAGGGAGATTCCACAAACCCCCTGGACAGCCTGTTCCACTGTTCTGCCACCCTCACAGGGAAAAAAAATCCTCCTCATGTTTAAATGATACTTTCTATGCCTCAGCTTTCACCCATTGCCCCTTGTCGTGTCATTGGGCATCACCCAGCAGAGCCTGGCTCCAGCCTCCTGGCACTCACCTTTACATCTTAATAAACATTGCTGAAGTCACCTCACAGTCTCCTCTTCTCCAAGCAGTACAGTCCCAGCTCCTTCAGACTCTCCTCATAAGAGAGATGTTCCATTCCCTTCATCATCTTTGTGGCTCTGTGCTGAACTTTCACTTAGCAGTTTTACAAACCTTTATTTGTCCCATCCCTTTTGGAACTGCAAGTCATTAATGATCAGCGGGCTGGAGCACCTCTTCTATAAGGACTGGCTAAGATTGTTCAGCCTGGAGAAGACAAGGCTCAGGGGAGACCTCATAGCAGCCTTCCAGTGCCTGAAGGGGGCCTACAGGAAGGCTGGAGAGGAACTGCTTACTAAGATCTGGAATGACAGAATGAGGGGCAATGGTTTGAAATTAGAGAAGAGTAGATGTAAGGAACAAGTGGGTGGTGGAACACTAGAACAGGTTGCCCAGGGAGATAGCTGAGGCCCCATCCCTGGAGGTGTTCAAGGTCAGGCTTGACAAAGCTCTGAGCAATCTGATCTAATGGATGTTCCAGCTCACTGCAGGAGGGTTGGACTAGATAACCTTTGGAGATATGTTCCAACTCAACCCATTCTGTGATTCTAGAATCCTAACACTAAACAGTGCTTGCTTCCTCACCAAACATGAGGGGGTCAAAGGGAACTCAAAGGCCACTAGAGAATCAGCCTTTCCTTTGGTATATTTGCTTTTAAGTACCTTATTCCCTTCTGCTTAATAATCTCTTCCCAACCCTGAAGCTCCCCTATAGCACGTAAGTATTACACTTAATGCTCCCCTGAAGCAGCACATCCTTAGTGCCAGAAGTCTTCGGATTTTATCCATTTTGCAATGCTACTCAAGAGCACGCGATGGAGTAGCATCTTGCCATCCCACTTAAATAGATTTTACATGGGGAAGAAAAGGAAGAGGAAACTAGAAGAACTGAAGAGGGGAAAAAAAAAAACCCTCACAGAGAGAAAAAAATACCTGTAACAGAAGGACGTGAGAGAAATGTATAAAAGTAACATTTGTGAAACGTAGATTAAAAAAGGATGATAGAAAAATAAATAAGCAGGTTGGAGGGCATAAGTTCTTTGTGAGAAACATCTAGAAAACCCAGATCAATGGGAAATGCAACTGGTGTAGACAATAGCCAAAGAAACCCCCCCAGTTTCAAACTTCTCAGGTGAGCCTGTCTTTCCACCTATATTTCAAGTAGTCAGAAAAGGATCCT
Source organism: Psilopogon haemacephalus (assembly GCA_013396835.1). Lineage (NCBI taxonomy): Eukaryota > Metazoa > Chordata > Aves > Piciformes > Megalaimidae > Psilopogon > Psilopogon haemacephalus. The sequence goes on from VWZI01010881.1 coordinate 2,179,929, forward strand.
GATAATCTTTTAGTTTATCTCCAGCATGAAAAAGCTGCCTGCCTAGCCTTTGCTGAATTCTTAACAAATATCCACATCCACATCTCTTTTTTTCAGGAACCAGTATAATTCTACTTGTGAGGGTATTTTTATTTGTTTTAAGAAGTCTTTACATGAGAGTCAAACTGTTGTGGCAGGGGAACACATTTGCATTCCCCTCCATATCTGCCAGAGCTATAGAGATCACGTCTCTTCTGCATAAACAGGTACTTGCAATGCAATAAACTGCTTCTGCTTGGCATGTTTGATAGCATTCTAGAAATTACGTGTAGAGGATATGTAAGGCAAAAGTGTGGGATCTCTGACAAGGAGACTCTAACAGTGACATGTGAGGAATAAAAAGCACGGAATGAGAAGGGAAGACTGTGTGTTACAGCAGGCTAATTTATTTGGGCTTTTCTTTGGTGCTCATCAGCACACAAGAAGCCATTGCTTTGGAAATGCTGATAACTTCTTCCAATTCAGCCAAGGGTGACTGAAAAATCTTGCTGCAAGAGATGACGATGGGTATAAACTTCACATCTGCATTTAGCCTCTTCTTTATGTGGATTTTTTGTGTGTATTTTGTCTTTGACAATCAAAACCTGCTACCTTTAGGTTCACCCTAAATCAATGTGCACAGACATGCCTGCTTCAGGCCAGATTTGAACTCTTCAATAAAATATGGGAAGACAAAGCTGAGAAAAGCATTTTGTTACTGATGTGAAGTCTTTGGAAGGTTTATATCTTTCTGCTGGGGTTCTTTACCAGCCTCACATGTACAAAAACCATAAGCTAAAAGCCCTCATAATAACCGTATAGGCAAGACACATTCTTTATTTTAATGAATCTGATTGTGTTTTCCTTCAGGTTTCTGAGCTGGAATGCAACCAATTGGTATTTTCCAGCTTTTTTTTTTTTTTAAGGAAAAAAAAAATATACAGGATAAAATCTGCAGAATTTCAGGAAACTATTTTATTCCTACAACTTGAATTTAAGGTAAAAATCAAATATTGCAACATTTGACATTAAACATAACAAGTTAACAGTATGATATTGCCTTTCACTGGCTGAGGAACCAGCTTGGCTCCAGAATGCTAGCTCAACATATCCAATGCCTGATGTCTTAAATCCATTCAGTGGGTATGAATCTAGCTGGCAAAGCTAGAAGTGTTTCCACCTCTCCTTTGCAGCTGAAAATAAATTGCCTCAATTTACACCAAAAGTCTGAATTGTATTAAAACAAAACCAAGCAATATGGTGCATTGGTTGCCACTGAAGGAGTATATTTGTACTCTTTGTCCCAGGTCTAAACAAATAATAAAAAAAGAGGAAATATGCCATGGACCAGTATAGGTTGGGGACTGACCTGCTGGAGAGCAGCAGGAGAAAGGGACCTGGGAGTCCTGCTGGATAGAAAAATGACCATGAGCCTGCAATATGCCCTTGCAGCCAAGAAAGTCCATGGCATTCTGGGGTGTATTAGAAATGGTGTGGCAAGTAGGCAAAAAGAGGTTCTCCTCTCCCTCTCCTCTGTCCTGATGAGTCCACATCTGGAGTATTGTATCCAGTTCTGGGCTCCTCAGTTCAAGAAGGACTTCAGGGAACTGCATGAAAGAGTCCAGCAAAGAGCCACAAAGATGGTGGAGTAGAACATCTCCCTCACGGGAAAAGGCTGAGGGAGCTGGGAGAAAAGGAGGCTGAGGAGTGACTTCATTCATGTTTATAAAGATGTGAAGAGTGAGTGTCAGGAAGATGGCTGCAGGCTGTGCTCAGTGGTGTCCAGTCATAGGACAAGGGGCAACAGAAGCAAGCTGGAGCAGAGGAGGTTCCAGATGAATAGAAAGAAAAAACTTTTTCACTGTGAAGGTGAGAGAACACTGGGACAGGCTGCCCAGAGAGGTTATGAATTCTCTGGAGACATTCCAAACCCACCTGGATGTGTTCCTGTGTTCCTACTCTAGGTGATCCTGCTCTGGCAGGGGAGTTGGACTAGATGGTCTTTCAAGGTCCCTTCCAACCCCTAACATTGATTCTGTGAAATAATTTAAGCAGGAAAGTGAGACCTGTGCCTTGGACCTTCCCAAGGTCAGAAAGGGTACTCTGAAAAAAGAGTATCTGTAGAATCTAGCCTGCTGCATTACAGCAAAAAACATTCCTCACCATTGATATAGCAAGATAAGGTAATACATGGAGCAGTATATTAAAATTTAATTTTATTCATTGTCATCTTACTATTAAAAATTCAGTGATGGGTAGGCTGAAAAGTCATTTTTCTTCAGGAATCAGTGTATGAAATGAAAGAACTAGCAAGAAAAATCACCCAAAAATGAGTCTGCTAATCATGTAATGAAGTTATTTTTAAAAATTGATCCATTTCTCCGAAGGATAACATCAGCAGTGCTGGTTGAGAAATATTTGCTGAATTATTTATTTGACTTTTTTCTATTTATTTTTTTTTGTGTGTGTGTTTTTGTTTGCTTGTTTGGCTTTTTTGTTTAGGTTTTTTTTTGTTATTTTGAAATAAATTATTCACCCTACAATTTTCCAGCTGTTGACAGCACTATTTCCAAATAACCAGAGCCATTCAAAATTAGCAAACCTTTTAAAGTAATATAAATTTAAAGCCTAATTTCCCACCAATGCAGCATTTCGGTTCAGAACCATGGTCCTGAGCATCTCTTGACGTAGTAAATCCAGTGATCATTTACCACATTATGCTAAGGGAATGGTAAATCAACATTGACTTTATTACATCCAGTCTAGTAATCATCCAATAAATTATTCAACACAGTAGTCAGTAAACATCAAGTACTTCTAGAGCAGCCCAATCATGAGGCAATGGCAGAAAAACTGCAGTTTCTATGCAGGTGGGATTGAATTGCAAGGCTAAGAAAACAGTTTACTGACAGCACGAAGCCTAGCAAAACACTGCAAACACATTGGCAGTCTGCTTTCTCTACCTGCTGCTTTTGTTGTCCTCAGCATAAACCCAACAATAAATAGAACATAACTCACAGATAAGTGTGCAGAATTGCAAAAGAGGAAACCAGGCATGCAGCCACAAACAATGGGCAATAATTGGTGACGTTTCCACAGGATCCACCTGAGGCTCAGCCCACACTGTATGAGAGGACTGCAGACAGTGAGGGTGGTTGTCTTAACTGACCAAAGCAAAGCTAGGAGAAAAATAACAGAACACTCATCTTGCATGTAGGAAACTCATGCTTAAAGGCCTCAACATTGGGTAATTTTAAGATTCAGCTTGGCAGGGTGCTGTGCCATCTGATTTCAAATATACTATTACCTAGAAAGGTTGAACCAGACAATCCCTGGAGTCCCTTCTAGCCTGGCATTCTGTGATTCTGTGAACAGTTCAGTACATGAGGAAGTGATGTGTTGACTCCATATCCTTAGTATGCCCAGGACTGGTAGCACTAAGGAATTTGACTCTTACATCATGACCTCTGAGCTTTTATTCTCAAGTGTTCCTAAAAAAAGCCTCAGATATTTCATTCACGTTAGAATTCCCAGCCTGTTATGCTGTCAGCTACCACTTCGCTATCACTGTCACCTGAAAATGAAAGAAACCTTTTTCTGAACAGGAAGAGTCACACAAACAAGATGCTGATCAGCAAGAAATGAGACTCAGCACCTTCATACTAAAAAATTACAGGGCCAGGTCTGCAATATTTGCTGATTTCATTGCACCAAATCATGAGATCAAGCACTGTGCTCAGTACACTACCTTGTAGTAAAATTCATTCCTCATCCTACAAATACTTCTCCACCTAAACCCCCTTATATACATAAGCAGCAAATTTATACTTGTCCATAAATATATGTGGGATTAAACTTGCTGAATTCAGGTTAAGCCTTTTTTTAGTAATTATTTACCCTTGAAAGGCATCCATATAGACAAAGTTATCTGCAGATACACTACACAAACATTCTGTTTAAAAAGGGCTGTGTTCACACAACTGCACAGAAGGGAGGTCCTTGGCCCACATGAATATATGTGCCCATGTAGGAGGGCACTTGGTGAATCCGAAACTTAGTACTCTGTTTCCAGACCAGCATAACTACGGTTACGGAAAATAAAGTTGAACAAAGCAATAATCCAGCCATTGGTTCTGGTTTTGTGACATCCACTCCTCTACAAAAGGGAAAACACAGAATATGCATAAAGAGCCTTAATTCTGTCTTCTGCAGAAGAGTCTATCACAGGGTCTGCAACAACGTTTTCCAGGCAGTGATCACACTCCCAGGTAGAAGCAATCAAAGGGGTTATGAGGTGCTGAGGAGTAAAACTCTGCTCCCTGAACTCCACCTGTTATTCCCTGGCATGATAGCATGCTCTTGCTTATCTTCTGAAATACACACCTGATAATCTCTTGTATGAGATTATTATGGCTGCCATTGATAGAGTGCTTACTTTTACTTTTCTAGCAAATATTTTCATACAAGGGATCATCAACCTGCAAACTTTGAGAAGCTGCTTTAAAAGACTCTTCTAAAGTGAGGCTCCCTGAGAAGCGATACTTTACCAGGCTGGTACTATTTTTGCATTCATAGCAAAGATGCAGTGTTTTGCTGCTTTATGATCCATGTTTCAGACATCAGCTGGTCTCCTTGAGGCCCATTTTGTTCATTTAACTTCAGAATCCAAGATGTTTCTTAACATTATCAACTCTATCCACTTTTTAAAAACGTAATTGCAATCTTAAATACAGAGTGTAAGACCTTAGCAGGCAGCTCCATTCTTGTCTCAAAGGTGAGATCTGCAACACACCTTCTTTAAGGCTTGCTCATTAGTGCCCACACTGATTCAACAAATGTAATTAGACATAAGGCCAGGCTGGATGAGGTCTTGAGCGTCCTGATCTAGTGGGAGGTGTCCCTGCCTATGGCGGGGGGTTGGAACTGGATGATCTTTGAGGTCTCTTCCAACCTAGACCATTCTATGATTCTATGATTCTATAAAAGCAGGATTACATTTCACAAGAATCAAGGCCTCAGTGAACAACAAAATTAGTGAGTTCTTTGGAGACATCTGCCAAGCCAGCTTATGAGATGAGTATCCTCAGCTACAAGAACCTCCTCTGCCTGGACTATTCAGCAAGTATTTCTGCTGAACTCACCCATCTTATAAAGCACAAAGTTCCTTTCAGCTTAAAAAAAAAAAAAAGATTCTTTACCCCAATGTT
>VWZI01010881.1:2185258-2202571 GCA_013396835.1 Psilopogon haemacephalus
CAGATATCTTATCTTTTTCCTTATTTTTAAACAATAACAGGAAAAATAAACTGAAGGGAGAATATATGCATTGCCTTGCCCCCTTCCCCCATCTTTTTGGAATAGCTGTAGGCTGAAATGTGCTTTTAAATCACAGGATTATAAGGTAATCTTGGTTGGAAGGGACCTTTGAAAGCCATCTGGACAAATGGCTTTCTCAAATTAGAGCCAATTTCAGTCTTGGATTAAGTTTGAATAGGCTAAAGTTTCTCACATGAGAAAGAAGCATATTATGTAGATTCCTTTTTTTTTTTTTTTTTTTTTTTTTTTTTNCCAGGGAGGGATGTTAGGATTGATGGCACTTGTCTTCCCAAGTAAGCGTTCCATGTGATGCATCCTGCCTTTCCTGGAGATGGCTGAACTCCTGCCTGCTCATGGGAAGGGGTGAATGATTCCTTGGCTTGCTTTGCTTGTGAACACAGCTTTTTCTTTGCCTATTAAACTGTCTTCAGCTCAACCCACGAGCTTCCTCATTTTTACTCTTTCAATTCTCTCCCCTATACCACTGGATTGGAGTAAGTGAGCAGCTGTGCAGGGCTGAGCTGCTGGCTGGGGTTAACACAGGACAACTTCACACCCTAACCCCCACATGTAAAGGATACTGGCACCATTGGTTGTTAAAGATTTGAAACTTGCCTCTGACCAAGTATCTAGAAGCCATCTTGATGTCTGTCAGGCCTCTGTTCTCTTCCACCACAAGTGCTTTTACAAACTATCTGTCCAAGGTTAATTGAAAGACAGCTTTAATACACAATGGCAAGAAAGCTCCTTTTCCAAACACATTCTCCCAGTGAAAATAATGGATCTGGAGGCATGCTAAGAAAGGTGGTATCAAGAGACTATACTAAACCCTGAAAATTAAATAACAGGATGTTCTGCCAGGCTATTTCTAAAAATGTCTGTTCTACAGCAAAACAGTATCTGATCACTAGCGGTAAATGGAAAACTGCCACCTTTGCTTCTCATCCATTCACCTTCACAATCCTGGTTGCTAGCTGCATGGCACTTGTGAGCTTCAGCACAATCAAGCTGCTTTAAATGCAGCAGCTATTTCATCAATGCCATTAGTATCTGCTGTACCATAAGGGGAAACAAGACCTTCATGAATAAAAAAACACACAGCACAGAAAGGACCACTGAAAGACCTGATTGGTATCATAAATATTACAAGTTCAGTAAAAGATAGCTGTTTTAGGAATTATATAGACACAGAGAAAGTCTATCAATTTTTGTCAGCTGAGAATGACTGCAAATGAATATGTTAATATTGATCTGTTTCATAGAATCACAGAATGGTAGGCTCTGGTAGGGACCGGTAGAGACCTCTCTGATGCTGAGGTAGGCTTGCCTAAATCAGGTTGCACAGGAACACATCCAGTTGGGTTTTGAAAGTCTGCAGAGAAGGAGTCTCAACAACCTCTCTGGGCAGCCTGTTCCAGTGCTCAGTCACCCTCACAGTAAAGTTTTTTCTTAAGTTCAAGTGAATCCTCCTGTGTTCTACTTTGTACCTGTTGTCCCTTGTCCTATCACTGTCACTACTAAGAAGAACCCAGCCTCATCCTCACAATACCCACCCTTTAGATTTTATATAAATTCTGAAGAGTCCCTCAGTTTTCTCTTTTCTGGGCTAACACCCCACCCCCCACCCACTCCCCCAAGGCCTCTAAGCCTCCCCTCACATGAGAAATGTTGCAGTCTCCTCAGTGTCTTTATTTTGTGCCCTATACACGTTAAAGTTGCTGTATGGAAAAGATAACTCAGGGCATATGCTGCAGGACACACATTCGTTTTGCTCTATCATCATATTTCAACCATGACTTGAAAGGTAGACTCATTACATTACTTTGGATTCACCAATCAAACCAGTTCCCTTCTCTGCTCTGCCTATAGTACAATTTTAGTATCTGAGCAGCTGTTTCCCCTCCATACACCTTGGGGTGATCTGATAGCCATGATGGAATCATACAGACAGGATGATGATACAGGTCTGCAGATGAGTCCTAGGTCCTGTCAAATCAAATAATAGTTTTTGATGTACTTGTGACATGAAAAATTGTGTGAGTTCAAAAGCTCACAGAAGTCATGTTCTCACTGGCATCGACTGTTCTACAAAGTCAAGTAGCCTCACCATCTTGGCTCTCATTGCATTCACTGTTGACACACCTGAGTGTTGACACAATCTGACTGTTCAGCAGTTCAAGACTGAGGTGCACCTCAGCTCAGAAGGATTGGTGAGGTAGGAGAGGATACATATGCCCTGGCCATGGCTCTGTGATGAATTACAATGAAGAAATTGGTGTGGCTGCATTATGATTGTGACTACTATGCTGCACAGAATCTGTGATTCTGTGATCCAAGAAGTATGCTGAGACAAAACATCAGAAGAAGAAGGAATAGAGAGCTGTACTTATGTGCTGGTCTTAACAGGAAGAGATCTTGGTCCCCCATGGATAGTTCCCAGCTCCTGCAGCCACCATGGCATATAATTTCTTCCTAAATTTATCAAGCTCCATTTTAAGAGCACTTAGGGAATTTAAATCCCTATCCTGCTGAAAGGCTCTTCCAGAACTTGATTATTCTACTATTTCAAGCAGTCAGAGGAGCCACCCTGGCTGGAACTGAAGCCTTCTATGAGCCATCATTCAGAGCAACCAGACCATAGCACACTCCAGACACTGAATGGATAGTATGTCCAAATGCAGCCCCACTTCCTATGTGTGCTCATAACAAAATATTAAATAACTCTGCAGACCTGGAAATATATAATGGTTGATAATAGCTCCCTCATAATAATAATTCCAAATTATTCTTTCTTTGTTTCCATGTCCTCAAATCACCTCCAGTCAACCAACTCCTTCCCTCTCACAGCAGAACTGTAAATGAACGAACTGCATTTCTGCAGATGAACTTAAGTAGACTTTAAATATTCACTAATCTAAGCAGGCAGGCTGAAAAATGGTAGGCACTCTACCTTTCTCAATACACCGTCAGGATGTGACTACAGTTGTTTACCATTTTCCAAGATGGAGTATTCTTTAAATAAAGATAATAATATAATCAAACTAAGAACCAGGAAATGGCAACAGAGAGAAAACCAGACTTGCCTTGAATTAAGGAAATGCTAAGGGAGTGTACCTAATGAGATGAAGGATCTCGTGCCATCTGCTTACGTGATGGACGTACCACATTACATAAGCACCCTTACTATGTGGCAAACTTCCACCTTTCCTTTGGGCTTTGAAGCCAGTTCTAGTGATACGTTTGAAGATACTAATCTTGGGTCTTAAAAAAATGGATCTGTGGGAAACAACCACCAGCTCTGGGGGCTGAGCAGCTGCACAAATTGCAGTGCTTCTGCTTGTAAGAATCTCAAGACAGTACTTAGAAATCTTTATAACTGACAGTGGAAAGATGTACACCCAGCCCTTTAAAAAGACATAATGATTTTATTGAACTGGAGGCAAGTGAAGAAAGACCCTAATTAGTATAATTATGAATTCAGTAATGCCACTAATCATTAACAGTTTCAACAGGTTCATAAATCATTCTTGCAAAGGGGAAAAGCAGTAAGTGAAGATCAATTTCTCCTCAAAGGCATCACAAAATTTGCCACCCTTACAGAAATTTGTGTGTCAGATCTCCGTTCATGGACAGAAGAGGTTCACAAGAAGATGCAAATAAGATCATAGACAAAAAGGCTGATTATCAGAACACAAGTCAGGTTTGATTTCATGGCAGCTATCTAAACATTAGAATTATTGATTCTTCTATATTTTATACTTTGCTATTGCACTAGGGTTTCATAGTCCAATTTTAAATCTTTATGGCTTAATTGAAAACAAATTCCCTTTTCTTTGTGTGAAACCATTGCAAATATACACACTACCCTTCTTTCACTGCAAAGGAAAATACTTAAGGCTGTACTAGCTAGAACACACAATCACCAAAAGATCTAGACTTAAAATATCTCCTCTAAGCAAGCAAGATGGAAATTTCAGAGAGGCAGCATACTTCAAACCTCATAACTAGCATGATTCCTGGAATATGTGTGAAGAAATCCAACAGGCAGCTGTTATGAGTAATAAAAGCAACCAAATGACATGAAGAATTAAAACAGCACTGCCAAAATTATCACTACAGTCTATGAATATAAACAGAGTTTTAGGCATGGGTTTCCTTTTGCTTTACTCAAGCTGTTTGACTTTGGTTATGCTTTCATTGCACAGCAGGATAAGGCACAAATAAGTGCAACAATGATTGAAGGAAATGGATAAGACTTACTAAAATTATCTGCCAGATTTTTAGAGAGCTTGAATATGCAATACTTGAAATAACATCAAGAAGAGCAGAAGGTAGGTTGGTGATTTTGTGGAGGAAAAAAAAAATCAGTAGGTGAGATTTAAAAGGCAGAAGAAACAGAAAGTGCTAACTTACCACAAACATTTCAAGGATTTAAGCGTCAAGGAGAGAAAATTGCTAGAGCAGGTAGGCAGGAGAGTATAATTAGAAACAACAGGAAATATGGAGCAGATTCAAAGCAAAAGGACAGTGAGAGACTCTCAAAAGGAGATGGCAGACACAATAACTGGAACGGTTTAAAATTAGATAGGATAAAATGCTCAGAATATTTTTTTTTTGTTGCAGTGGCAGACACAGCTCTAACAAGCCTTTTTTTGGTTTTGCCTAGTTAAAGAGTGAATTATGCAATCAGAGCATCACTGGGTCTGCCATTCCCTCCAGTAACATTAGCCCAGTTCCAACAAAACTAGGCAAAAAGCAGCTAAGAATTATTAAGCTTTTTTGGAAGCATGCAGACAGCAGAAGAGAAGAGACCAAACTGATTAACCCTCTGTCAGAAAAGATGCAGCAGACTCCCTAAGAACCCAAGTATGCACTCATTCCTCTATAGCAAACCTACAGAAACCAGGCTTCATCTGTTGTCTGCTCACCTTAACTTTTATGGCTCCCCGAATTTCTTTAAAGTTCCACTTCAGAAGTTGACTCTTGCTCAGCAAACCACCAAACAAGCTCCTTCAATCTTCTGGGACTCAATCTCATTTTATAAGTTAAGCATATGTGTGAGTACTCTGCTAAATAGGAATGAATTTAAATAGTCTGCTGAGCTAGGCTCTCATTTATCAGCAAAATCACCAGCTCAACTCAGTAAATTCACCAAATTATACATGGAGAGAATTACTCCTGACCCTTGCTCAATGCTGCTTGAAAATGACCCCTGTAGGAATACCAACCCCCTGAAACAAGTCTCCCACATAGTTAAGAGTATGACCTACACTTCTGCTCCCAGACATCCTGACTGGATAAAGAAAGCAGCAAACCAAACCTCACATTAACATGAACTGAGTTTTCCCCTCAAACTAAGCTTCTCAGCATAGAACATGCTTGGTACCTGGTAGGTTGCTTATGATCATCAACACAGCCAATGCAAGTTTCAAAGGCAACATGAATATTTTCTTTATCACAACATCCCAGGACACACATTGAAGAACAGCAACTCTGAAACTTAAGGAAGGGAAATGAATCAAGGCATTTTCGTAGTAAAACCATGCAGTAACATGAATGAATCACATTTCTCTTTGACAATTCCAAAAGAAAAAAGAGCTGTCAGATATGTCTCTATCTTTTATTTCTGTGTTTCATAGTTTAGAACTCTATTCACAAAAGAAGCATCGTGTTCTGCAGACTTTGTGGAGATGTAAAACCAGAAGCCACAAATTCATCTCTAACCCTCCAGTGCACAGCTTTCAAATGCTAAGGAACAAAATATTCTCAAATGTGAAACAGGCAAGGATTGAAACCAAAGTTTTTACATCAGTATAAGAAGTGGGCAGATGAATTGTGTGGAGAAGAAAAATGAAGCAGAAACAACTTGGAGGCCATTTGTGTAAGAAAGATAAAGAAAGAGGATTAAAGCAGTTAGTGGTTCCACAGGTCTGAAAAGAAGTGACATCTCACAAAATTACAGGATCACAGGATGTCAGAGATTGGATGGGACCCAAAGAGATCATCAAGTCTAACCCCCCTGAGCAGAACAGGACCAGACAATCTAGCTCAGGTTACACAGCAACACATCCAGACAGGCCTTGAAAGTCTCCAGAGAAGGAGACTCCACAACCTCTCTGGGAAGCCTGTGCCAGTGCTCTGGGACCCTTGCAGTCAAGAAGTTCCCCTTGTGTTGAGCTGGAACTTCCTGCGCTGCAGCTTCCATCCATTGCTCCTTGTCCTATCACAGGGAGCAAGTGAGCAGAGCCTGTCCACCCCCTCCTGACCACCTCCCCTCAGATATTTATAAACATTTATTACATCCCCTCTCAGTCTTCTCTTCTCCAGACTAAAAAGCCCCAGGTCCTTCAGCCTCTCCTCATAAGGCAGTGCTCCAGTCCCCTCAGCATCCTCATAGCCCTCCACTAGACCTTCTCCAGCAGATCCCTGTCCCTCTTAAACTGGGAAGCCCAAAACTGAAGGCAGTACTGAAGATGAGGTCTCACCAGGGCAGAGTAGAGGCAAAGGAGAGCCTCCCTTGATCTGCTAAACACACTCTTCCTAATGTCTCCCAGGATCCCATTGGCCCTCTTGGCCACAAGGGCATATTGCTGTGCCATGCACTCTCAGGTCCCTCTCCACAGGGCTGCTCTCCAGCAGATCAACTCCCAACCTATTATTCCTTCCCAGGAATGGAAACAGAGAGAAAACCACCTCCATCAGATTTGAGGAGTGCATATTAAAGTATGCTCCTATTTTCATAAAATCTCGTGTTGAAAATATGTTGATCCTTTGCTCTTCTCATCTGTCTCACAAAATACAGCAAAAGAAAGAAGCTTCCACTTATCCTCTTGTACTGCTAAAGTTTCAGTTGAAATTCACTGTCAGAACTGGACTGAATTAAGTGAATCTCACAGCAGTGTGTTCCTTCCCAAACAGAAATACAACAGGAACAGCCACAGAGTCATGAAATATTTCTGTTGACATAAAGCACTGAGCTGAGAACACAAGAGAGGCCTGGCTCTGTCGCTTCTCCAGTGAGCAACCCTGTGCAAGCTACTTCACCACTCCTTGCTAGAGTTTTCTGACATATTGAATATGATTCGGAACACTGAGGTTTGTCAGTTAAAACTCTTCAGAACAGGTCAGAAAGGAGACTTCAGGGCTAAATTAGGATTTTTCAAAGAAACAAATCCTGATCATTGAGATGCTATAAAAGCAAAACCTCATCCTTTTAGGCTATTAGAGCTGTCTCCGCTGCATCCATCAGAACAGAATACCTTGAAGAATGGTCGTTTTTTTGGTTTTTTTTTCCCTGGAATACCTCGAAGAATGGTCATTTTTTTCCTGGAATACCTTAAAGAATGGTCATTTTCTCCCTATTATACCTTCCTAGTGTCCAAGAGCTACAAAATCCACAGTAGTCCATAAAATAAGAGTTAGATTTTAAAAGCAGCTTTCTTTTCTAGATGGATTATTCCATTCCATTGGATTCAAATGTGTAATATGGCACTGATAAAACAGCCTTCTTGTCTGTCTTTAAAATAAAGAAATTAAGTAATTTTTAAATGTCTTCTGAAGCCCTTCAAATCTGGAGACTGTTTATTGGGTTGTAACTCTGTTCTTTGCCAGTGTAGTTCCACAAGATTCAGCAGGAAAAGAGAAATGCTGGAAAGTAAAAGCAGTAGCTGATGATGCAGTTTTCTAAATGACCAGAGCTCTAAGTAGTCTATTTAAAGAAAAAGTTTGGTGGCACATCAGTTTGTAACTAGATCAAGTTAGTAGCACTACCTTACAGTTATATGCTACACCAGCTCTCTATAAAACCACAACAGAGGATTTTTAGCTGTGCTTCACGTTCCTAGACAATACAAAACTCCCAGCGCTGTGAATGCTGCTGGTTTTATGAAGACATATATCATTTTGATCCGGCTGAAGCAACCCCAGCGAGGAGGCTGTGCCAATTTGATGTCCTTTCCTTCCTTCAGTTAGCATCCATCACTCATGGAGGCAGGGCATAATGCACAGTGACACGCACACAACAGGCAGAGCAGAAGAAAGCTTTCAAAGCATTTCAGCTCATCTTTACCAAACATAAATACAGGACACTGAATTCAGGGCTAGCACAGTTCCCAGTGCTTGACAATGCAATCCACTCTCTGCAGCTGAAATATTTATTCAGTACAATTATCATAGGAGGTTAATATTTAAGTCAAAGGTAATTTGTTGTCTTGATTACTGTTATTTCTTTTTTAAACAAGTTAGGATTACAAACTGAATTGGATTATTCATTCCTAAAGCAGCTATTTAATATACTGTGTTTATTAACACCAGTCTAAAATATTCAGCCACTGATCAATTTCTGTGTTTTCCAGAGTGATGTCTTGAAAAAAAAAACAAAACAACAACAACAAAAAACCCTAGCCCTGAGCTTTGGATTTTACAGCCATTACTGTCAATTATACACCCCACGGTGGGAGCAAAGGAAATCTTCATACATGCCAGCTGCAGCCTTTCCCCTGAATTTTGCAGAGGCGATTGTTGTTCCAAACCCTTAACGAGGGAGAAAGAAGAGGGGTGGGTGGGGAGAGAACACAAGTTAGCCATAATGCTGAAAATTGAGATTCTGCCCACGCATCTGGAGACCTTGTCTTTATGGCTTTGAAATTTTAGAGTATATATTTGGATAGGTTTAGTAATAACAATAATACTGAGGTCTCCCTAGTCTTGTTCATGCATTTGATGAAGATGCAGGTTCAGCAACAGGCATTCACACAAAACAAACAAACCAACACAAAACCAAACCAACCCCAACCCCACAGAAATGCAGCAGCTTGAACAAGATGTGCTGGGGGAGCTCTGCAGCCTGCAGTGGGGCACAGCACACAGCCCCTGAGCTGCTGGTGACTGCCTTCAAGGGCAGAAACATCACAGACATACAAGAGCGTTCTTGCCTGGCCCCTCCTTGCCTAGCACCACCGTGTTACTTTGGAGACAAAAGTTAGTAGCTCCTCATGGTGCTGTGCTGATCTATCAGCTTGACTGCTGCTAGCCTGGCAGTCTGCACAGCAATCCATTCCATGGAATAGCAGTGCCAGAGTAGATTACTAGAAGAGGTAAGAAAGGAGGTAAAACCAAGTCCCTGACTGAAATAAATGGGAATTTTACCATTTCAATGAGAATGCAGTTCCCTCTGTAATAGTCTTGACTCCCTGGACTATTGTCATATCCATCAGACCATGCTGCAATGGCATTCAGGATGAAGTTTGAACTCACTGTCACCCTGAAGAAAAGCAGGTCACATGCCATGTGATTCCATCCCAGTTCTTCATATACTGGCACTATATTTTTGGGTCATTTCCAGACATAAAACACATATCATAACAATTCTCCTCCTTCTCTCCTTATATCTCTATCTCAATTAGCTATTAATTTGCAAAAATGTACATCACTCCGAACAAGCAAATGCACATTTGCAAGTTTGTCTGTCTGCTTTAAGTAAGGAAAAGCCCAATGGAAATCAGTGGAGATACTCTGGCATAAAGCTGAATAAAGCTGTACTGATTTAAGACTATCCTTTCCCCTGCCACTGCCTCTTCTCTCCTTTCCAGCTGTGTCTGCTCCTGGAAGGCTTTTCTAAGATTATGCAACAAGCTTTTGTCCAAGTGGAAGAACTAACAATCAGAAACCTCCTTGAAGCTCCTGAACTCCACCAGGTCTGTGTTCAGTCCAGTCAGTGCTTCCAAAAGCTGCAGGGCTCACTACATGTGCCAGGAAACAATGCAAAGTGCAAACTATTAGTTGAAGTCTTCGTTCTAGAGCACTAGACGACATGACAAGCTGACACAACTGACCACTAATTTCCTGCTGAAAGTAAAATAGACACAGCTGGAAAGGAATTAGTACTGCAAACTGGTTATTAAGGTACTCAGTTGTTATCTCATGTCTTTTGGTTAGCGTAGTGACATAATGATATTTCCTTTCAGATCCTCACAGATGTTTCAGAAAGGGTCCTTTATGCCACATGTCCCTGCTGACTGCAGAGAAGTTGAACTAGATAAGCTTTAAGGTCCCTTCAACCCAAACCATTCTATGATTCTATGAATGCAGAATAGGCACTGTTTCTAGCTTCAAAAAGCTCTGCAGAACACATAAACCCTTCTTGTTATCCATTCCTACTTGACATCAGATCTGTTCTGAAGCCAGGAGAAAATCAAGTTTCTCTCCATTTTTATGAAGAACTCAGGAGGCCCAGACAATTTTTCTATGTTTGTGGATGGGTTTCTCTTCTATCAAAAAGAAAAGCCTCTTAATTTCCACTGAAATCTACAACTCAGTTGTACTTACCACAGCAGACATAGATTTTGAGCAAATACTGCTATAAACACACCAGCATCAAAGACTTCAGGCTATGAGCTGTATATAGAGCTTAACAGATCAACACACAGGATACCGCTACTGTGTAATAAATACACTCCCACCATTCAAGATGTAACTGGTAGTGCATCTTCTAAAAGCTCATAAAATGAGCAAAATACCTTTTCTCCACATAAGAGGTGGGAAGTCTCCTCTATCCACTCAGCTCAGTTCTAAATAGCACAGTCAGCACTGAGCGAACAGTACATTAGGAATGAGACTGACCTGCTGAGGTGGCACCGCTACTTGGAAGGATTGAATTCTCTTTCACAGAGAGAACGTGTGACACTGCACAGGACAGGCAGATGGGAGCTTGACTGCCTTTATACCCTCTGCTGAAGGTGGCAGGAAGCCTGTTTGAGAATTTTCACCAATTACAAGTGTAGAAAAGTTGGCGAAAACAAATGGAAAAATGTCCTTCGGTGCCTTAAGCAACTATTTGCTGCTAACTTCTGCTGAAAAAAAAGCACACACCAGGCTAATGAAAAATGAAACCAGGTGAAGGGACACCACATTATCCTTAGGGATAAATCAATTACACTAACTAAATAAATGTTTTGCTATTTTCTTCTTTTAGTGAAATACTAAAAGAAGAAAAAGGGAAAAGAAACATGATGATGATGATGAAGTCTATCATGCAGAAAAAAAATATTCATATTTGGTTACAGATTTTAGCCAGAGAAGATACCAGTCCCAGCAGGGCTCAACTGCTGTTTTATTCAGCATCAGAAGGTCAAAATACAGTACATGAGGTGACTGGCTTGCCGAGCAGCAGGACCTTCAGAGGACACTTTTACAACCTCTGACACTTTCAATTTTAAAGAGCAATTTGCTTCAGTTTGAGTCTAGTGCAGTGAGAAATGAGAGAAATTTGGAGAAGTGTTATGCAACTACCACTTAACTACGTGTGAAAAAGGAACTAAGACAGCGTTAGAAAACCTGAGCGTTTAGATCAAGATGTCATTTCAAAATGTTTAAGTGAAACATTGTAAGAGTCAGCAAAACCATTATGGTATTTTCAACCTGTACCTGTGTCTTTTAATGCAGGACACATTTTCAGTCCCTGTTTTATGCTGGGATTTCCCTGTCCACCAGAGGTTGGTTCCTGCCCCAAGCCTTCCAGCTGGGTGGCCCTTCCTCAGAGATAACTACAGTGTATGACTGCTTTCTGTTCTCCTTTACTCCTTTTACAACACATACAGTAGTAAATAATTGTTCAGAAGCCTAAAAATAACCTTGGGTTCTTCTGGAATGGCAAAATATTAACCCTAGTGTAAAACATCAAAAAATCTCAACATATTCAGAGCTGCAGTTGATAGAAAAAAGTAATCAAAAAAGGGATAACTTATATAGAAGATCTTCAACAGGTATTTCTGAGGAGTGAAGCTGATTTAAACACTCCCATTTCAACTAGGACCTAGGGTTACAATCAGCTGAAATTCTAAGGTATTCCTTTTAGTAAGTCATTTCATCCCCACAGTTTTTTTTCATAGAATGATTTATGTTGGAAGGGACCTCAAAGCTCATCCAGTTCCAATCCCCTGCCATAGGCAGGGACACCTCTCACTAGAATAGGTCACTCATCCAACCTGGCGTTGAACACCTCCAGAGAGGGAGCAGCCACAACCTCCCTGGGCAACCTGTGCCAGTGTCTCACCACCCTCACTGCAAAGAACTTCCTTCTAACATCCAGTTTAAACCTTCCCTCTGCCAGTTTAAACCCATTCCTCCTCCTCCTGTCATTACAAGACCTTGTCAATAGTCCCTCCCCAGCACCTCTTTAGGCCCTTTCAGATACTGGAAGGCTACTATAAGGTCTCCTCAAAGCCTTCTCCTCTCCAGGCTGCAGAGCCCCAACTTTCATAGCCTGTCCTCAAAACAGAGCTGCTGCAGCCCTCTGAGAATCTTCATGCCCTCCTCTGGACTTGCTCCCAGAGTTTCATGTCTTTAACCCTTGTATTGCATCTTGTGGCAAGTTTAGACCAAGCCTTTGTAAAGTGCATTTCATCTGTCTGTGTTCAAGAACACACAGGGCCAATACACATCCATTATTCTCTGAGGGCACCACTTTTCTGGCTACAGTTGGTCCATCCTAAAGCCCTGCATCATACAGACTGCTAGTGAATAAAATCTGTAGGTCTAAAATAATTTTTACTTGTAGTCCTAGCCAGACTGGATCCTGAAAGGCTGTCTGTGAGCTGGAAACATATAGTTCATGTAAATGACCTATTTTTGTAGTAACCTAGCCTCTGAGATGCTCAAGGATGTCCAACAGCAGTTTCCTTACTGCTGCTTTGTGCATTCATCATGGCCTACAAGATCTAATACTGTTCTAAAAGTGCCAGTTACTGCCCAAAGGGTTTACAGTATAACTGAATTTTTGGACTGTAGTAAGACTGTGGAAGACAGGAATATTAAATTCTGGATTGCTCATAAGACACAACACAGGATGCCTTTGCAGGTAAGCCCTACTCACCAGAACCCATTTGGTCTTAAGAAAGACAAGAAGCGGTGCTCTTTCAAAATCAAAAACCAACCCAAGGCCTCTGCAGTGATGGAACCAACCTCTTCTGCTCCGTGTCATCTCTACTAAAGTAGGCAGGATAGAGGCTGTCTGGCATGTTAAGCCATGAACAGATAAATGTGATCTGGAGAGTTCTCTTTATACTGCTGTATCTGAAATCTCCTCAGACAGATAGTAAAAGTCACTTCACAAAACTGGACACTGAAGTGCTCCTGCCAGGACCAGTTAACCCAGGTGGTTCCTTTGGCCTCTAGGATGCACTCTACAGCAGCACTGACTCTATTCATGATGGAAATGCTGCTGAAAGATAGCACTGATTTTTTGTGACATTCATAGCTGGGGTGCATGGATGTATTCGGTATCCAGATACAACCTTTATTAAAATCTTCTTGTCCTGTCCCACCTCAAATATTTATCTTGAGAAAAAGGTATCTGTCTCCGAGTTATTTCAGCTGTGGGGGCTGCTGCAGCTAAAGCACAAAGCATACTCATCATACAGCTCTAATGTATCCTGACCTGTCTTCAGCAAAACCTTTTTCAGAGACTGTTTTGCCATGCTGTGAAACAATATGACTCAGCTTGTTTATATAAACTCTACCAATCCTCTGCTTTCCCACTAAACTCTCTTCAGCTGTTTGTCTAGATTTCAGTGTGTGACATCTTTGCAGTTATAATATTTTTAAAGCATCTAATGTACTATTGGGACTTTAGAAAGCAAACAACAATCATCTCTAGAGCTGATTTTCAATTATGGCCTTAAAGTGAAGCCTCATTCTGCAGTTAGCCAACTCCTGAGAGCAGCAGTTGCACACTCAGGTTCAAAGGCTGCATGGCTTACTCACATATAAAGAATGCCAGGTTGGAAGGACCCCAAGGATCATCTGGTCCAATCTTTCTAGGTAATAGCATAGTAGAAATCAGACGACGCAGCAACATGTCAAGCTGGATCTTAAAGCTGTCCAAGGTAGACAAATCCACTATCTCCCTTGGGAGATGCTTCCAATGTCTAACAGTTGTCATAGTGAAAAATTTTCTTCTGGAATCCAATCAGAATCTCACCAGGAATAACTCAAACACATTACCCCTTGGCTTTTCCATGTGACTCCTTGTAAAAAGAGAGTCTCTATCTTCTTGTTAGCCACCCTTTATGTACTGGTATGTGGTAATAAGGTCTCCCCCAAGCCTCCTCTTCTCAAGCCTGAACAAACCCATATGAGCACATACAGATCATTGCCTTATTTTTAAATATAAATTCAGGCTAAGAAATATTGTGGAATGTATTAATGTTCCTGCCTTCTCTGTTCTATTTTTCTCTTGCAAATTAGAACAATTTAAAAGCCATTCAGGTGTAAGAAAAATCATTTGTTTCAGTTCTGAGGCTTGATTTTCTGTGCTCTTAGCTTCCCAAGAGCTATTGCAAAACTCTTCAAGGGTCTTTAATCCCCTTCAGAGCTGCTGGTAAGAACAGGTGAGAGTTCAAGCTGAATGCCTTTAAAACATTGCTTGTGGGTTCACAGAAGGAATTCTGCTTCAGGACTTGAGGGTCATACATCTGTTACATACTTTGTGCTTTTCCTTGTACTTAATATTTTGCTGTTGCCTCACAAAGAGTTGAAGCAGGAAAGAAAAAAAAAAAAGCTTTATAATTCATAGGAAATATATATACTACATGTTGCTAGGAGAATATGTCAAGAGAGAAAAAGAAATGCTTTCTGACAATTGCTAGTCATTTTGTGCCAGCAGCTAAACAACATGAGCTATGCTTTCCCTCCCTTGAACACAAGAGCACACTGCAGATGAATCACTCCACTGAATTATCACTTTCAATAATTTGTGGTGGTAAATTGTCACCGGCATCACAAAAACAATGTGCAACCTTCAGATATTATTAACAGATCGGGAAACACAGCTGAGCTGCACTGTGCTAAACAGCACCCTGTGCAAAGCTCATAATGCTCCTGTTGACTTGGCCTCTCAGCATATGCCAAACTACAAACGCTGAGCTGAAGTCACAGTCTCTTAAGATTTGCTTATTTTTATAAAATGCATGATTTTTTATTACTAGCACAACATGAAGCATCATTTTAAATTATAGGAACTAGATGGCAACCAGGAAAGTATCAGCACACAGCACATTTATGTTGTGTTCCCTTTACTTGGTTAATGCACCTTTGGTAACATCTGTTGTTTGCAACAGGCTCTCATGAGATTTGCCACAGGTATATCAACAGGTGCTAAACTTCAGTGAGGTACAAGGGTCTACAGAGTGCTTCATGCCACACCAATATGTACACATTATGGAGAGCAAAAGTTCTAGTTAGTTGCAGGATGAAGCCTCCTTGTGTCCTGACTCTTCTCCCTATCAGGCACTAAAGAGCAACCAAAAACCTCTTCAGAGAGGACAAATTCCTTATGCAGAGCTGTCAGCTCTTTAGTGAGGCAGGCTTGTTACACATAGGTGCCTTCAACATCACTGAGCTTCTAAACAATCATTCTAGGCACAGCAGATGTGTGGGGGGTTTGTTTTCCAAGCATTCTCAGGGGACTGAAATCAAAATAAACCTTCCTGATAGCAAGGCAATTTTACTTCCTTACAGGAAAAGAGACAGCTCCACTATCTGGTGCAAAATCTTAACAATAGTTTGAAGAATGATAGAGAAGTACTCAAGGAAAAGCAAAGAGCAATATAACGTTTAAGCACATAACATGCTCCATTGCCTGCTCCATGACTTTTTTTTTTTTTTCTGCCCTACCCTGAAACAAGTGCAATATTTGCCATGGACTAGATGCTTCTGCCTGTCATGTTGATCTTCCTTCGAGACATGATCCCTTCCTAGGAGACCCATAGGAGGTATGCCAGCCTGCAGCTGGTTTAGTTGTAGAAGGGTGGGGCACAAATCTCCCTTTTCTAACTTGTCTCTTTAATAAACTAAGTTAATAAACATCTTATGCAAAAGCATATGAGCAGGGCAAGTTCAGTTTTGAATGATAATTAAGTAGTATGAGCACACCCATGTGCACAGAAGGAATGCCAGTTCTTCTATACGTAGTCCCGTAGTGGAGTTGTCCTCACTTTATAAAAGGAATTACTTTCAGCTTCTGGGTGAAGCTTGAGATCAATCTTTCCCAAGCCTCTCCTGAAATAACACCACCACGTGTGGCATGCTCCCTGCTGTGCAGCTATTTTCTTCCCTATATCCCTGCAAGGAAGCAATGAGATGCTCCCCAACAGACTGCTGAGACTACCCAGAGCTAACATTCTCGGTGCTTAGCTGTTGAGGAAAATAATCCTGCTCTTGGTTAGTCACAGGATGAAGCCTATAAAATAGTTGCCAAGAGACTGAAACAGACACTAGAAATCCAGAATGGTAGTAGGTAACACACAACCGTTTAATAAAAACCCAATAAACTCTTGTTCTGAGCTGGGCTTTCACAGAGTTTACACACAATCAGGGCACAGGTAGGCGAGCAGCTCATGCAGCACTGTGTGGACCTTCTGTCAGAGCTGCACAGACCACAGTCATTAAGCAAGAAATTATGCCACCTTGTCAATTACCTTCTCATATTTCTGTCCAAAATGTAATCACACTATGTTACTTACTACAATGTGGAATATTAAGACAGGTAATTGCAACTTGAGAGTCCTTCTTTCTCACAAACCACAGGAAAAAAAAAAAAAAAAAAAAAAAAAAAAAAAAAGAAAAAAAAGGTTAACTGGATGCCAGCTGTAAACCTTAAAGTTGCAGAGGTATCTTTTATTTATAATGTTTCCCTCAATAAAATTACACTGGGGTTTGGGGTTTGTTCATGGAGGTTTTTTACTGGGTTTTTTTGCTGTTTTTTTTTTGTTTGTTTGTTTTACTTGAAACAGGAGGAACAGCCAAGAAATGCCAAATCTACATGAGAAACCACTCTTTTCCTAAACACAGTAATGCTGCATAAGACTTCAATTTTATGACATTTTATGCAAGCAAAGCCTTTACACAAGAGCTGTTAAGCTTTCAGAAAAATGTCGTTTTTGTTTTTTTTTTTTTCAAGACAGTGATTTCATTGTGGGAACAGTTTTAAGCCATGTGGGACAGAGCAGTCTGTCTGCGTAACCTGTGTCTACCTCGCTTCACAGTGGCATCAGCAAGCCTTTGCAGTGCAAAGCTGGCCTCAGGTGCTAATGTCCAGGGTCAGGTCAGGTCAGGAAGCAAAAGGAAAGGACAAAAAAGAAAGCAGGAAGGAGAGAAATTTTTTGCTTCCCAGCAAGACTTCACCACCTGTCAGAGCAAAGTGATGTGTAAGTGCCTGCAAATCTATGCCAATCGTTGCTGTTGCTTTAGGGAAAA